>JAXCGZ010021253.1:55000-62512 GCA_037179515.1 Halocaridina rubra | reverse complement strand
ATTATTATTATTATTATTGTTATTATTATTATTATTATTATTATTATTATTATTATTATTATTATTATTATTATTATTATAACAAGAGATATTGGCTGTATATTAACAGAACTATTCCCTTATTTTTCTTAATTTTTTTGCTTTCTTTTCATCTAAAATAGCATCTTCAGTTCTCACTCCTTCCAAAGTCAGGATTATGTTACAGGTTATGAAGTTTTACTCGGTCGCTTCCCATCAGATGTCTTTTATATTATTACCCCAAACACTGTGGATAACAAATAAATTGCCTTCGGGATTCGCAAAGAAAATAAGGGAAGGGGGTAAAACGGAGATGAATGATCGCAGTGGCGTCCCTCCTCCGTCTGTTTGATATCAATAGATGTTCCAGTTCCCTTACTTTTAACAACCTTTGTGGTATAGTGAACTAAGCTGTAAGGTTCTAGTCTAGAGTTCCCAGGTTTCGATTCCCGACAAGGAAATTTAACGTTAATCTTGCTCTCTTATTTGATTATTCTCCTTGGCAAGGGAATAACACCTGAATCAGAAGGAAAATTCTCATATATTTCCTTCGTGTCTGTTGTTTCCGTGTGCTTGCAAGTATGAAGTTAAGGAACAGTTGCTCTCTGAAGGTGGGTTTGGAAATTATGATAATTTTAGGGTGCTAGATCACTACTTTTCCTCTCATCTCTGTATGAACTGGAAATAAGTTAGTGATTCAGGTATTGGACACGTCACCATCATCATCAGGATCATTGATATCATAATTTTTTATGAATTTTATGCTAACTATAGAGTCAACATTATAGGCATAAAAATCGACATCGTGTTTAAAACTTGTATTATGTATATGAGACAAAGGGTTGCCGAAGAATGCTAAATAGTTCACGAGCTGGTTACGAGAAAACTCTATTTTATAGGGCTTCGTAAGCCTGAAGAGGGGAGGAAGGCTGTAGCTTGAGGTTTCCCTGGGGGGAATGTTATGTTCTTGACCTTCTTGGCTCAAGAATATAATGGGGTCACCGTTGCTTTATTTTATATAATTGCCGAACTTTTCTGACCATTTGTATCACATGTCTTTGACAATGCCAATGATAGTTATAGTAACAGTGTTTAGCTTGGAGACTATTGGTGCGCAAACTTGACAAGGAAACAGCCATATCTATATACTTTTTTAATAACAACCCTTTAATGCTTATACATAATTCAGATATGCACATTGCGATTGACTCTTGTCTTGTCCCAGTCATACTTTCCACGCCCTGTCATAGTTCACATTTATTATTTTATACATCTGTTCGTCCTTATTTCATTCACAGATATTTACATCCCCTAGACTTTGCAGATACTGTTTGGATTGTAGACTTACAAATCATGGAAAGAGTAGCTAACATAATTTGTTTACAAACCATTATGATTATTATCATTATATCTTTCGGTTTCTCCCGTTAGGGGTCGCCACAGCAAATCAATGGTGTCCATATCGCCCAATCCACTGCATCCAACTCTGTCACACCACATACCCTCATGTCCTCCCTCAGCCCATTCATAAATCTTCTCTTTGGCCTACCTTTCCCCCTTCTGCCTCAGCAGCCTTTTCCCAACATGCCCCTCACCCCTTCTCAGAACATGCCCAAACCATTTCAATCTCGCCTCTCTAACACAAAATATTGAGATAATTATTATACTGGAAGAAGAGAAGTCCTTAAAAAAGAGAGTATAATTGTCTTTTGGCCCGACAAAGTTCTTTCTAGGGATATATTCTCACCCAAGGGCTTTGCAGTCCTTATGGATACAACACTTGAGGGACACGACTTACTCCACGCTGTTTCAGTCTGCAGGACAGCACTGTTCTTGATAATCATTCCCTCATATCTGCCTTGTCCTTAACCTTTTACTTTTTCTCGTCTTAATGTTTTCTTCATTGCTGGGTCTGATGAGGACAATTTAATTTTCTAAAGAAAATAGAGAATGAAGAAGCTTCGTAAGAAAACTTCTTCGCAGGATGTAAGGAAATACTTTTTCAGTGTAAGAGTAGTTGATAATTGGAATTGGCTAAGCGAGGAGGTAGTTAATGCTATCTCAATCCATAGTTTTAAGGACAGGTATGATAAGTATGACTAAGTCTAAAATGGAACCGATCAGGAGACGGGAAGATACGAGCTTTGGGCTCTTTCCCGTAAACACAATTAGGTAATCACAATTAGGTAATCACACGCAGACTTCCAGAAAGCGTTTGACACTGTTCCACATGGGAGACTTATTAGGAAGCTGCAATCAATGGCTAGAATAGGTGGAAATGTTTTGGAATGGATAAAAACTTACTTAGAAGGAAGGGAACAGAGGGTTAGAGTAAGACACTCAGTGTCTGAATGGAGAAGAGTTAGTAGTGGAGTTCCACAGGGTTCAGTTTTAGGGCCACTTTTGTTCCTTGTATATGTAAATGACCTACCAGAGTCTGTAAATTCATTCATGAATATGTTTGCAGATGATGCAAAGATTGTGAAGAAAGTAAAAAACGAGAACAATGGTAGAGAACTTCAGGAGGATCTAAATAATCTGCATGAGTGGTCAGAAAAGTGGCTAATGAAATTCAATACTTCAAAATGTAAGGTAATGAGAATGGGTACAAGTGCAAGAAGGCCCAAGCTTGACTACTCGGTGGCTGGGGTACAACTTCAAGAGACAGAAAATGAGAGAGATCTAGGAGTAAACATACTGGCAGATTTGTCTCCAGAAATACATATAAATGGCATAGTAAGGGCAGCATATGCATTCTTATCAAATGTAAGGGTAGCCTTCAGGCACATGGACAAGGAAATGTTCAGAAATATTTATGTAACCTATGTGAGGCCAAAACTGGAATATGCAGCCCCCTTTTGGAATCCGCACTTGAAAGAGCACATAGCTAAGCTGGAAAAAGTTCAAAGACATGCCACGAAACTGGTGCCAGAAATACGCAATCTCAGTTATGATGAGAGGCTGAGGGAATTAGACTTACCATCACTCGAAGCTAGAAGAATGAGGGGGGATATGGTGACAGTCTTTAAATTCCTTCATGGTTATGATAGAGTGGATGGGGATCGATATTTTGATATGGCTGGCTCTAGAACTAGAGGTCATAGTTTGAAGGTTCGTAAGAAAACTGCTTTGCAGGATGTAAGGAAATACTTTTTCAGTGTAAGAGTAGTTGATAATTGGAATTGGCTAAGCGAGGAGGTAGTTAATGCTATCTCAATCCATAGTTTTAAGGACAGGTATGATAAGTATGACTAAGTCTAAAATGGAACCGATCAGGAGACGGGAAGATACGAGCTTTGGGCTCTTTCCCGTAAACACAATTAGGTAATCACAATTAGGTAATCACACACACACACACACACACACACACACACACACACACACACACACACACACACACACACACACACACGCGTTTATCTCTTCAGCAAGTTTATTATTATGGAACCGGATTCTCCTTAAATTAACATAAAGATGTGTCCTCTCTCGTGTTTATTATTGTTGAATAAATGCCAAATGAAATATAGTCCGACACGTGTAGATTATTATTTCATAATCCATTTGGATAATGTATTTTTACCTAATGTACCTAATATGACTCATATGAATGAATCCCATGCTCGTAACTCCCCGTCTCCTGGCCGGTTTCTATTTTTTTTTTGACTGATGAACACCTCTCGTATCTTTCCGTATAACAATGAATGCATTTATTGTTTTCAATTTCTTCGATTAGTAAACTCCAGTTATCAGTTCTTCTTCTTCTAAAATAGTACTATCCTACATCCTGCAAAAAGTATTCTTAAAAAACTTCAAACTATGGCCTATAGTTCTAGAGCCATCCATATTAAGGTATCGCTCCCTATCCACAGTGTCAAAATCATGCAGGAATTTTAAAGACGTTACCATACCCCCCTTCTTTCTTCTAACTCCGAGTGGTGGTATGTCATACTCATTGAGTCTTTCCTCATAACTGAGACTGCGTGTCTGTCACCAGTTTCGAAGCATGTTTGAGCTTTCTCCAGTTTATTTATACGTTTTTTCATGTGCAGGTTTCAAAAGGATTGCTGCATATTCAAGCACTGGCCTCACATAGCTCACTTAAATATTTTTGGTATATGGACATTTCCATGTACACACACACACGCACACACACACACACACACACACACACACACACACACACACACACACACACACATAAATATATATATATATATATATATATATATATATATATATATATATATATATATATATATATATATATATATATATATATATATATATTAATGATTGTGATACCAGGACGGGCAAAAATAAATAAATGATTAAATCACAAAGGAAACAAACAGAAATGGCAAGTGTTATAACTTGTCAAATGTGAAGGGATTGTAAGAGATGTGTAAAGAATATCCAAGAATAATGGGTGTTGATGTAGGCATAGAAAAATAACCATAATTGAAGGAAGACTTAACATCGCACTGTCTTGAACAGTCCTATTTAAGTTCAAAAGATCTTTCAGCTGTAGTATTGCAACGGGCTGATGGTGCCATAGGCCAACCCACTACATAAAATGTGTGAAGGCCATTTTATGATTATTAAGAAAGCATATGCTGCCTTTACTGCTCCATTAATTTGCTTTCCCGGAGACAAATCTACGATACATTTACCCCTAGACCTATTTCGTTCTCAAATTCATGAATTTCAGCTTCATGCAGGCTATTTAGTTATTCCTAAAGGCCTTTACCACAATTTTCGTCTTTTTCTTTCATCACAGTATTTGCATTCTCTGCAAGCATATTTACAATTGCATTTACAGACTCTGGCATATCACTTACAAATTGAAGGAACAGAAATGGCCCTAACACTGATCCCTGTAGAACACCACTGCTAACTTTTCTCTTGTCTGATAGGTCTTATTAACTGGGGGCGCGAGTAATTTCCAGGTGTGGTACCAGCCTTAGGGAAAAGTAGGGAATTGCTATAAGTATTCATAATTCTCTTAAAAGTGAAATGATAGCGATACACAGCAATAATAATTTAGTTTTCTATATGTTACTAGGCTAGCCACTTTTTGTAATTATTAAATTATATGTCCGTATGCGTTAACGCCCATATTTATTTCCCTGAACCACTGGATGTTTGACTTATCTCTTTGTTATATTTACATGAGTATGGCTCACACAAGGCTGAAGTGGCTACGAAGGTTATTGATGAATTGTGGATGCGAACTTTTTTTTTTTTTACAAAATATTAAATTTGTTTTTAATTCCGATTTCATTTTATCGGTACTTAGTGGTGCTTAAGAAACTGCCCTCGTCAATAAAGGCCCGGCACGAGAAAATACCAAGACGAAGGAAAAGAAAAAGGTTAAGGACAAGGCAGAGATGAGGTAATGTCACACAAAGGAAAACGACAGACAGAAAAAACAGTCAAAGTACAGAGGACCCAGAGATATGGAGGACTAGGCCCTGAGATGACGATAGATCTGCTTTTTAAGAATGAAAAGTCATAAGAATTAGGAAAGACAAAAGGAGGAAGAGAGTTCCAGAGTCTGGAAGTACATGGGAAGAAGCAATCGCTGCACCGACCAATCCGCGAGCTACAAATCTCCACACAGTACCTGTGAGATGAGGCCGCTTAGCGAGTGTTACGCGGCCTCGGCAGTGGAGATGTGTTTAAAATCATGTTTTTTTTTTTAATTATGTAGTAAACATAGTAATAATGTGTTTACAATCATGCAGTATTTGACAATAATGATGTACCTGTACTTTGTGGTGTAAGTAAGGTTCGCCATCCACCTCTCTGGTGTTAGTTATGAAACATAATCTGTAAAATTCAGGCAGAATCTGCTAGTGGAGTTTTAATATAGCTTTACCTACTCTGATAGACTTTGTTTACGCCGAGCTAAACCGTGTATGTCATTTCCTGTGCAAAGCAGTAGTTTTTAAAGTTATTAGTTCACAAAGTTTTGGATTTTCAGTGTAGTTTTACCTAACCTGCATTCTAAAAACTCTGTAAGTGCGTGTGTGTGTGTGTGTGTATATATATATATATATATATATATATATATATATATATATATATATATATATATATATATATATATATATATATATATATATATATATATCAAAATTTATACTTCCCAAAAGATTGAGTCTAATTTTAGCCATATGATCATTTAGTGATGCATGTGGTCAAGATATGACATTTATTAATAGTTATGAAGTGTATCTAATTATGTAGCATTTGTTTTATGTCATATTGTGATGTTTATGATAATGCTTTTGGGAATGATTAAATGGTTGCCTTGTGGTAATGAGGAGCATGTTTTCACTGTGATGTTTGTTAATGATCATGTTCTTTTCAACATGTTTTGGTGTTTATGATCATTTGGTATTTGTTTATGGTTATGTAGTTTGTGTTATCATCACGTTGTAGCGTTAAACATGATGTGGTAATGTTCACATCAAATTATCATCCTGATAAGCCCAAAAAAGCAGAAGTATCTTGGCGAATGTATTCGATTTTTTTTTTTAATGATTGTGACACCAGGACGGGTGAAAAAAAAAAATCTACCCTCATCAGGCCTGGGCACGAAGAAAACATAGAGAGAAACCGAGATGGGGAGTGTTGTGACTTGTCAGATGTGAAAGGATAAGACATGTGTAACGAATATCCAAGAATATTCGGTGTTGATGTAGGCATAGAATGAAAACCGTAACTGAAGGAAGACCTAGCATTGAACTGTCCTGGACAGTCTTATTAAAGTCCACAAAACCCTTCAGCTGTAGTATCGCAACAAGCGGTTGATACCATGGGCCAACCTACTACTTGTAGAGATTGCCTCCCTCCAAACGTGTGACACAGAGATCCCTCATTGTGTAATATGTTACAAGATTCTTTAGTCCTCATGCTCAGAATGTCACTTGAAGACAACTCACTCTGCTCTAGCTAACAAGTCCAAAGCATTCTCTGAAACTATTAGATAATTCACGAATCACCCCAAAATGGACAACATTGGAACATGTCCCAACAGACTTCACAGGTTATTGAAGCCTTGTATGAGATTTCCGTATTGACTGCTTAGAGAGAGAGGAACCATAACATCCAAGAGACTACCATAAAACTAACGCTATTGCTTGCAGCAGAGCTCGATCTGGGAAAAGATAGCTCTGTCTAATGATACACCACATTCAAGGGATGGATCGCTGAATTATCTCAAGACATTAAAGATCAAGTTTTTGACACCGCTCAGTGTTCTCAGCTACTGATGTATGCTTGTGCCATGCCAGGTAACGGAGTAAAAGATGAAATGCTTATTTTTTGGCATTCGGCAATGCATTCAAGATCTGCCAGCTAAAAAGCAGTGTCAAATATCTCATTAAAATATCATACTTATGGGCAGTGTCAAGTACCTGATTTGAAATATATTTCATAATAATCTAGTAGCTAAGACGCACTGTCAAATATCTCATAAAAATCTGATCG
>JAXCGZ010021253.1:37500-52500 GCA_037179515.1 Halocaridina rubra | reverse complement strand
TATGAACTTGTAGTTCTTTAGTTTCCACCCACGAGAGGCTTCAGCTTAAAACTTGTGATGTTCTGCCAGGCAGCAGAGTCATCCTATCCTTAAATACCATAAATCTAGTTATTCTTCTTGGCAGCTCTGTGAATGAAAGTGCTTGCTGACATCCATTTACAAAACAAAGCCGTCTCATCCACATTAAATATCTGCTCTGTGAGATTCATTTATTTACATTGTTATATGCATCTAAAATCTCCATAAACTTTTGAGCTCATTCCTCGTCTGCACTCATTGCTTCTCCAATCACTCGAACATCACACATTTCGAACCTTTTCTTGAATTTTTTTCAACCAGCCAGAACGTGCTTCAAATTCTTAAGAATAGTTTTCTCCTGCCTGGCTCTTCAAATTCTGAAACAAATCTTTAGCATTCGTTTGCACTGCAGAGAGGCTTAATGGTGATCGTTTTTGGATCTGATCTTCTATCCAGATATTCAACATTCTCACTATTTCTTCCCAAACCTCGTCTGTTGCTTCTTGGTCAAGAAATTTCTCAACATCTTCCACTTCACACTTCAAAGACAATTCTCTGGTAAGTTTTACCAATTTATCACGAAACACTTCCAGTTTTTTTGCTCACTATCAAATCCAGCAGCAATGGCTTGGACGAAGGTAATTCTAGGATAATTGGCTTTAAATGCAACTATGGGACCTGGGTCCATAAACTGTATGAATGGACTCATATTTTGAGAGCAAAAGTAATGAATATAAAATCCTTGCACCTTGGAATGGAGATCGGCTAGATGAGTTGCATGTTCAGTAACATTATCTGAGACCAGGGAATCTTGCTTTGGCTTAGCCACCCCCATACAAGGGGGAATATGGCTCTTGTATATAAATAAATACAGACCCAAGTGAGAACCTGAGCATCTTTTCCTCTCACGCTCATTCTTACTCTCTTATTCTGTAATAATCTGTTCTTTCTTTCTTGGAGATGTTTGGTCTCTGTCCATGTAAGAGGTTGGGCTCGCGCCCTCCAGGTGAGGAGGTGAAAATCATTTCCCCAGCATGTTCTCTCTCTCTCTCTCTCTCTCTCTCTCTCTCTCTCTCTCTCTCTCTCTCTCTCTCTCTCTCTCTCTCTCTCTCTCTCTCTCTCTCTCTCTCTCTCTCTCTCTCTCTCTCTTATAGTAAAAAAAACTTCTTTGCTGGATGTAAGGAAGTACTTTTTTAATGTAAGAGTAGATTATGATTGGAATTCGCTAAGCGAGGAGGTAGTTAATGCTAAGTCAATTCATATTTTTTAAGGACAAATATGATAAGTATCACAAAGTACAAAAATCGAACCGACCAGGAGATGGGGAGTTATGAACACAGGACTTTTTCCCGTAAGCACAATTGGGCAATCTCAATTAGGTTTTATATTGTTATTCTTCTGTTTTTCTTGGAAATTGGTTGATTTTCTCCAAGGGAAGAGCTGAGAGGCCCATGCCTTCCATTTTCTGTCTCATGCTCTAGAACTTTTTCTTGCAGACGGGTAGGTTCTATCCAGATGAGGACTGGAGCATTTCTTTGATTTCCATACTCATTTTCTTTCCTTTTGACAGAGCATTTTCCTATTTTCTTGTGTTGGAGATGAGTCTATTCTATTCAAGTGAGGAGTTGGGCGTCCACTGCCTCACGCATTAATATTCTATTTCTCAGCAATTTCTCCTTTCATTGTTGGAGGTGGGTGGATTCTATCCAAATGAAGAGGTGAGCATCATCTTCTCATTCTCTCTTTCTCCACAAAATCTTTCCTTCGTTCTTGGAAATGGGTGGGTTCTGTCCAGTTGAGGAGTTGGTCGTTCCCTGCCTTCTATATTCATATTTTTTCTTATTATTTTACTCTGTAATTTCTTCTTCCAGTTTTCTAAAGACTGTTGCCTTCCGTGTTCCCCTGACTGTCGTAACACTCAACTTGATAGGGCAGAGCGTAGGAACTGGGCATCACTTCCCCCCTTCAAAGTTTCCTCCCGCAAGGAGTCAGGTCGAGGCTTTATGGCCCGCCACGGTCAGTGGTTAGAAAGGGCATTCACGAAGAGTAAAGATCACACTAGCCAAAACCAGAGTCCTTCGGAAGAAGGCACCGTCTTGGTCCTTAGTAGAAAATGAAGTCTGTGACGTAAAACCGGTCACATCACTTTATCTTAAGTACTTTATTGACTTTTTATTTATTTATTTATTTATTTATGTGACGCGGCTCTGATGGGCATCTGCTGTTACCACGGGGCTGCATCTTACAGAGATAGCCCTGTGGTAGGGGCATTAGGAGGAGCTGGCAGTTGTGAAGCGACACAGGTTGTGGAAGAGCCGGGAGGATGGGCTGTGGCACTCCAGCAGTGCCATCTGAACGGCCGCTAGCTCCCTCGTCATTGCCCACGCGGCTCTGATGGGCATCTGCTGTTACCACGGGGCTGCATCTTACAGAGATAGCCCTGTGGTAGGGGCAGTAGGAGGAGTTGGCAGTTGTGAAGCGACACAGGTTGTGGAAGAGCCGGGAGGATGGGCTGTGGCACTCCAGCAGTGCCATCTGAACGGTCGCTAGCTCCCTCGTCATTGCCCATAGAACAAAGTCATCCCCCTATTTGTTTTCCTTTCTTGATGTCGGCTACCCCCCAATTAAAGGGGGAAACAGCCAAGGTATATGTATGTATGTATTTATTTATTCATTCACTTATCTTCAGAAGTTGATCTGTTTGTAAAAGAAAATTGTTTTGGGATTTGTTACCATTGACAGTCGCCAGATGTACGATAATTATGTAAGAAGCTCGAAAGTAAATAAAAACGGCCCCTCTCTCTCTCTCTCTCTCTCTCTCTCTCTCTCTCTCTCTCTCTCTCTCTCTCTCTCTCTCTCTCTCTCTCTCTCTCTCTCTCTCTCTCTCTCTCTCTCTCTCTCTCTCCTTTTTTGTCCATTATGTTTTCCTTTGTGAATATTTTAAAAATGACTTTTAAGATTTCTTATCATTTAATGTAAAGAATATTATCGATATATTAGCCACTGTTCGTCAACTATATCATAGAAAGAAATGAAATGTTTTAATATGGTAATCGGAGGAAGCAAAGATACAAGAGAAGGAAAATGATGAATAAAAAAGAGAAAAATAATTAAAAATTGTGACAAGGAAGAAGAAGAAGAAGAAGAAGAAGAAGAAGAAGAAGAAGAAGAAGAAGAAGAAGAAGAAGAAGAAGAAGAAGAAGAAGAGAAATGCTTCCTAAGTGATAACTCCTGGTTGAGGAAGTTTTGTTAGATCTCTTAACATTTGTTTTACCAGCGTGAAAAGGCCTTTGAAGAAAACTTTCGTTATTCAAGAAGTAATATTTTTAGAAATACAAAACAAAGAATTATTTGATGTTATTAGATGGACAGAAAGATAGATAGATAGATAGATAGATAGATAGATAGATAGATAGATAGATAGATAGAGAGTGGTTACATTTTATCTCTTCTAGGCGAAGAGAAATGCTTTTAGTTAAGATGAGTGACCCCCAAATGGTTAGATTAGGATAGTAAAGCTGGATTGGTTTAGGTTTGTAGGTTGGGTTGGGTGTTACTAAGTCAGTTTAGGTTAGATGTGATGACTTAGCTTGTAAATATGAATAATTTTAGAGCGCCCTGGGGTCACTCTTCTTTACAAGATCCAAGCTAGCGTGTATGTGTGTTAGTATATATATATATATATATATATATATATATATATATATATATATATATATATATATATATATATATATATATATGTTCCGGTTTTACGTCATGGACTCCCTTTTCAACCAAGGGCTAGGAAGATTGCCTTCTTGAGAAGGACTTGTTTTGGCAGATGTAATCGTTACCCTGAGTGCATGCCCTTGCTAACCTCAGGCCGTGACGGGGCGCCAACCCTCGACCTGATGCCTCAGAGTCGCGGACGCTACCGCTTGAGCCACGGTGACTATCTATCTATCTATCTATCTATCTATCTATCTATATATATATATATATATATATATATATATATATATATATATATATATATATATATTATATATATATATATATATATATATATATATATGAGAGTTATTGCCTTTTTAAATATATTCCTATTTCAGCAAGTCCAGATAATAATAAATAGTGACAGATCCCAGAGAAGCATTGGAGGGATAACTTTAGTAGTTAGATAAATAAATTCAGATTTTAAAATTAGTAATGATACAAGACGTACTGTAGTCACCGTGGCTCAAGCGGTAGCGTCCGCTACTCTGAGGCGTCAGGTCGAGGGTTCGCGCCCCGTCACGGTCTGAGATTAGCAAGGGCATGCACTCAGGGTAACGATTACATCTGCCAAAACAAGTCCTTCGCAAGAAGGCAACCGTCCTAGCCCTTGGTTGAAAAAGGAGTCCATGACGTAAAACCGGATCAACAAGACGTTCTGTCAAGGAGTTTATTGTGGTTCTCAGAGGAACAGAAGGTATTGCGCATTGCGATATGTTTTGCCTTGCCCCGGCCATGCCTTCCACGCCCTATTACCATTACTTCACTTTGCTAAAATTCCAGTTTTTCTCTAAACACATTTATTATTTTGCATATATCTTTATCCTTATATAATTCACAGATATTTAAATCCCTTATGTTTTGCAGATACGGTTTGGATTCTAGACACACAAGTCCATAATTTGGTTTTAAAAAACATTGTGATAATTAATATTTTGGGAGCTGGGAAGTCCATAAAAAGAGGAGGATAATTGTCATTTGGTCCGACAGAGTTCTCACCCAAGGGCTTTGCAAGCCTTATTAATACTACACTAAAGGGCTTAGGACTTACTGTACGCTGTTTCAGCCTGTAGGACAGCATTGCTCATGTTAATCATTCCCTTAGATCTGCCTTGTCCTTAACCTTCTACTCTTTCTTCGTCTTAATGTTTTATTCGTGCCCGGGCCTGATGAAGGCAATTTTCTTGCCTGTCCCGGCGTCACACTTGTAATAAAAATAGTAATCTTAGTGCGGTAACCCACCAAGGAATTTAATATACATTTTCGGTGCATTGACTGCTTCTTCTCATCTACATCCAGACTCTGGAACTCTCTTCCTCCTTCTGTCTTTCCAAATTCTTATACCTAATCTTCCTTCAAAAAGCGGATCTATCGTCATCTCAGGGCCTAATCGTGTCATATCTCTAGATCTTCATTATTTCGACTATTCTTTCAGCCTGTCCTTTTCCTGTTGTGTATCAATATCTCATCTCTGCCTTGTCCTTAGCCTTTTACTTTTTCTTCGTTTGCTTTTCTCGTGCCCTGGCCTTTATTGATGAGGGAAATTTTCTTGCCTGTCCTGGTGTCACTCATAAAAAAAATATAGGTACTCCTGAAGGAATACTTATATATAGGAACATTGTACGCTAGAAAATGCAGGATATTAATTATAGGGCGTTTTCCTCATGCAAAATAGAGTGGAATAGCCTCAAACCGTAGTGTGTTGATGACTTTTGGAGTAATATTCCAGCAAGTACTGGAACCAACCTTAGGTATGGAAAGAGATCAATCATCACTAGTAGATATGTTATTCATGGGCAACAGATGGAATAAAAGTAAGAACTGGTGGAATATGCGACCGGTTTATTGTTTGTGGAGTATCTGGTAGAGGATGCTCTGCCTGAGTGAAGGTGGCTGAGGAAACAATGAAAAAATCCTGCACAAAAAGGTGATTAGGTGAAAATAAATGACTACTCTATAGGTATTGACTAGGGGAACACATTCAACATAAATATGTACCTAAGATGTATGATAATTTTTGTTTTGTGAGGGATTTGAGATTGCAGTTACGACTTAATAATGCCAAAGAGAGACAGTTCACTTATCAATAAAGAATTGTTGATAAGAAGAGAGACAAATGATCGAATAGATATAGGAAAGAGAAGAATAAAAGTAAATAACTGGAGTCAAAAAGAGCAAAAAATTAGTACCTGTGGTAGGGGCGGAAGGGGAATTGGCAGTTATGAAGCGACACAGGTTGTGGCAGAGCCTGGAGGATAGGCTGTGGCACTCCAGCAGTGCCATCTGAACGGTCGCTAGCTCCCTCGTCATTGCCCATAGAGCAAAGTAATTCCCTTATTTTTATTTTTTTATGTCGGCTACCCCCCAATTAAAGGGGGAAACAGCCAAGGTAGATAGAATAGATAGTGAAATAACATAGGTAGAGAAGGGTAAGTGGTGAAGGCATTATGAAGAGGAGAAAAGGAATTCCTTTTCTCTTTCACAGCTGTTCCAGAGGACAGTTCATGGTGAAAGAACAAGTCATAAGGTTGCAGAGAACAGTTGAAAGTGTCTCTGAGACATATTAAACTATTTATCTAAATGAAAATACATATAAATGGTATAGCAAAGGCAACACAGAGTATCTTAGCACACATAAAGGTAGCTTTCAGTCTAATGGATAAAGAAATCTTGTGCTTAAAACAAGTTGTATTGAAGTTCGCAGAGCGAGGAAGATAATACTAATTGCCTTAGTAGTCTTTATGAAGGAAATGTGACGAATGTTATATATTGGAAAAAATCAACCAGGAAATGTGGCTTTAGGAGTATGAGTCTTTCCCGTGAACACAAATAAGTAGATTCACACTTCAAAAAGTGTTCTGTTTTAGCCATCTTTGTGAACCTGTAACAGGTGGATCTATTGTCATCTCAGACAACTTAAAATAGACTTTCAGTAAAGACAGGTGCAGCCCAGTCGGCTCAGGTAACAATGTAACATCAGGAAAAGGGTTTAAGGCTGGCGAACCAGTGTTCCTTGGTATTTACCAAATCGACTTCGCAGTTAGCTTAGAACAATAGTTTTTTGTGTCCGCGAATCTGAGGCGTCAGGTCGAGGGTTTGCGCCCCGTCACAGTCTGGGGTTAGCAAGGGCTTGCACTCAGGGTAACGATTACATCTGCCAAAATAAATCCTTCGAAAGATGGCAATCGTCCTAGCCCTTGGTTGAAAAGGGAGTCCGTGACGTAAAACCGGAACTGAAAAATGTACCTGATTTATATCCAGCTATGATTCCTTCGGAGGAAATACATATTGATTCGTTGGTATTGCTATTATTATGTAGTCACCGTGGCAAAGTGGTGCTGCTAGCGACTTTGAGTCGTGAGGTCGAGGGTTCGCGGCCAGCCACGGTCTGAATTTGAAAAGGGCATTCACTTAGGGTAAAGATCACACCAGCCAAAACCAAAGTCCTTCGCGAGAAGACACCGTCCTAGCCCTTGGTAGAAAAGGGAGTCCGTGACGCAAGACCGATCAGATCAGATCAGAATTTCTTTTCTTAGCTATGTACTATGCATATGATTGCGACCACTTCCTTCATTATCTGGTGTGCTAATTGAATGTTTTACTTGAATCCAATCACAGCCTGAATATAACATTACTAATTATGCAGCATCACACACATGCCTCCATTACTCCTCTTAGCTCCTTGGAGGTAAAGGGTAAATGTTGCAACCCTTTATCTCCAGGGAGCTAAGAGGAGTAACTGAGGTATGTGTTGGATCATGTTGAATGCATGTTTCTTGGTTCAGCCAACTCTCCCCCCCCCACTTACAAGGGAGAATGGGGCCAAGTATGAAGATAGATAGATAGTTATGCAGACTCTCACATGAAGCACGCTTGGTCTTTATATAAAAAAAACAAAAACAAAAACACCAGAGGACAAACTTGACTTGTTCCTTATAAAGATTCAGATCTTCATAGAACACGTCTTCGTCTGGATTGATTGAATACATCAATCCAGACGAAGACGTGTTCTATTATTGTAGCCAGTGACGCTTACAATGAATATATTGGATTCAACAGCGTTTAATGTCTTCAAGATCTGCACTGACTACAACCTTACTCCCTATATTTTTTTCTTAGTAGTTACTGGAAATTGATAAGTTCTTTTGAAGGGTTCTTCAGGAACAGAAGATTGCTTTACGGTGTTAAAAATCTTAACTTTTTCTTTCATTAATTTGTAAAATGTTAGATAGTTCTGCAACAACATAAAGAACTAAATGTTTTTTATTTGATGTATAAATAAAAAAAACAACTGAATGCACGTTAAATTTTGAATGAAAAAATATCATAAGCATCTAAAAGTTTGTTTAGCAGTATAAAGTCAGAATTAGTTTAATTGATTGTTCCGGTTTTACGTCACGGACTCCCTTTTCTACTAAGGGCTAGGACGGTTGCCTTCATGCGAAGGACTTGTTTTGGCAGATGTAATCGTCACCCTGAGTGCATGCCCTTGCTAACCTCAGACCGTGACGGAGTTGAATTAGTTTAAATGAAATACTCAAATCCGCTAAGGAAGAGATATTATCAAATCTTATGGCAAGAAATTAGAAATACTTCAGATTACATTTTATATCTTATGAAAAAATAATTTCAAAGAATAGCCTCACCGTATTCCCTGCGTGTCGTAAAAGGCGACTAAAAGTGGACGGGGCGGGGGGACTAGGAATCCCCCCCTTGTACCAACCTCCTGTGAGACGTCAAAGAAGAGGGGGAGTAGAGGGGAGAATAACTTCTCCCCAAACTGTTTTCCTTTTTTGATGTCGGCTACCCCCCCAATTAAAGGGGGAAACAGCCAAGGTATATGTATGTATGAAAAAATAATTTCAAGGACAAAAATGTAGCATACAGGTATATTTTATACCTTAAGAAAAATATATTTTCGGGAGCAAAAATGTAGAATACATGTCCGTTATATATTGAAGTCACCGTGGCTCAATCGGTAGCGTCCGCAACTCTTAGCGTCAGGTCGAGGGTTCGTGCCCCGTCACGGTCTGAGGTTAGCAAGGATATGCACTCAGGGTAACGATTACATCTGCCAAAACAAGTCCTTCGCAAGAAAGCAACCGTCATAACCCTTGGGTGAAAAGGGAGTGCGTGACGTAAAACCGAACAAACCGAACATGTCCGTTATATATCTTATGAAAAGATATTCTCAAGGGCAAAAATGTGGAATACAAGTACATTTTATATCTTAAGGAAAAATGTGGAATACAAGTACATTTTATATCTTGAGGAAAAAATATTTTCAATGGCAAAAATGTGGAATACAAGTACATTTTATATCTTAAGAACAAATATTTTCAAGGATAGAAAATGTGAAATATATATACATTTTATATCTTATAAAAAAAAAAAAAAATTCAAAGGCAAAATTGTGTTTCTTGTGCTACCTAACGATTTCAGAAAATTATGCGACGGAATTCTTAGGAAATAAACTATTGATTAAAAGAAAAATGATCTTTTAGTCTAAAGGGGGGTTTACACGGTCAAACGGTTCGTCGAACGCGGTTCGACAGACAAGAGTTTGAAGTGATGTTCGAACATGTGAACGGGGTATTTGGTTGTCGAACACGGTTCGGCAGACAAGTGTTTGAAGTGATGTTCGAACGTGTGAACGGGTATATGGTTGTCGAACACGGTTCGACAGACAAGTGTTTGAAGTGATGTTCGAACGTGTCAACGGGGTATTTGGTTGTCGAACACGTTCCGTGATCGACAACCAAATACCCCGTTCACACGTTCAAATATCACTTCAAACACTTGTCTGTCGAACCTTGTTCGACGAACCGTTTGACCGTGTAAATCCCCCTTAACTAACTACTCGCGGACAACCCAAACAGATAACCTAGTTCTAAATAAATTCGAGAACGAAAGTCTGTAGCTCCTAAATAGTTGCCAAATTTTATACTAATTCGATTAGATTTAGTGATTACTCGATGGAACTTTTTAGTCAATAAGTTGTTTAGCCAGTTACTTATACTGTTCTGGTCTTAAGGGCGGTTTACACGGTCAAACGGTTCGTCAAACGCGGTTTGACAGACAAGTGTTTGAAGTGATGTTCGAACGTTTAAACGGGGTATTTGGTTGTCGAACACTTTTGTCGAACGTGTTCGACAACCAAATACACGGTCAAACGGTTCGTCGAACGTGGTTCGATAGACAAGTGTTTGAAGTGATGTTCGAACGTGTGAACGGGGTATTTGGTTGTCGAACACGGAACCAAATACCCCGTTCACACGTTCGAACATCACTTCAAACACTTGTCTGTCGAACCGTTTGACCGTGTAAATCCCCCTTTAAAGAAGAAATGATGCCATGTATTGGCACTGTGTTTGTGTGTTTCCAAGACTACTTTGTCCATTGGTATAATTTCTATTGACACCTTATCCGGACAAAGGGTATGATTGAATTACATTTGCTTTGGGGCAGAAGGTCAGAAGTTTTGGCACCTGTAGAACTAATTTTTTTTATTTTTTTTTTTTTTTAATAATAGAAATTTTTGTACTAATATTCTACCTACGAGACTTTGATCCGCCAGGTTGTTGGTTCGAGACCCGCTACGATCTGAGGTTAAAAAGGGCATTCACTTAGAGTAACGTTCGCGCTTGCCAAAACCAATATCCTTCTCAAGATGGCAACGTTCTAGCCCTTCATAGAAGAGAGAATCCGTAACCTGAAAGTGGATCAACATCATAGTATTATTCTACCACAGCATATATTTTCTAATAAAATGTCCCTTTAAAAAAAATTACAGTGATTAAGTTTTCAATATACTGGAAATGAGTTAAATAAACCATGGTCTATCTAAAGGTCTCTTGGTGTGTCTGAGCGCCAGGTTTTGCTTTCTAATTAAATCCTCTACAGAGCACTAAACCAACCTGGCAACGGCAATGATAACATTTTTATGAGTGTGACAAACATAACACATAAAGCAGAGCGACACAGAGGTGGGGAGTGTTGTGACTTGTATGATGTGGAGGGAAAATAAGAGCTGTGTAATGAATAGCAAAGAATATTCGGTGTTGATTTATGCATAGAGAAAAGAACCGCAACCAAAGGAAGACTTAACATCGAGCTGTACTGGACAGATTTATTTCAGTCCAAAAGTCCTTCAACTGTAGCATCGAGCTGTCCTGAACAGAACCTTCAATTGTAGTATTGCAACGGGCGGCTGTGCCTTGGACCAATATACTATATGATTAAAGAAGTGTCTCTTTATATTTATTTGATTTGTTGAGAGACCAAACGACCACCCGTAAGAGGGGACGGTCCCCCATTTCACTCTTATCCCCAGACTTTGTCTAGAACCTTATTAGCAAATCCTATCGCACAATGCATGTTTATCATAATGAGAATTCTTCTCTGTGATTAATTTCAAGTACATTATTCTCGTCCAGAAAACTGCTTTACATATACCGTAATATATTTTTTTTCCTAGATTTTATTCACTACAAAGCAAGATTTTCTCCATGTGTGTGTGTGTGTGTGTGTGTGTGTGTGTGTGTGTGTGTGTGTGTGTATGTGTGTGTGTGTGTGTGTGTGTGTGTGTGTGTGTGTGTGTGTGTGGATGTTTTTTTTATGGGGGGGGGGAAAAATGCTTAGAATTTGAGGCATTTCCATTGGAATCGCTTCGATGACCTTGTGAGTTACAGTGGACCGGGAAATATGAACATTCGAGTATTGAAAACAGGAGAGAGAGAGAGAGAGAGAGAGAGAGAGAGAGAGAGAGAGAGAGAGAGAGAGAGAGAGAGAGAGAGAGAGAGAGAGAGAGAGAGATAGCAGCTGCTTATTTCAGAATGTGCCATGTAAAATAGAACAAGTGCCGTGTGCTTATAAATGAGAGAAAAACTTGCTGGTAATTAGGAGAATGAGTTTCATTGTCACTGAGACACAATCACCAGTGGTTCTGTACTTAAAAACACTATAGCATTACAATCTGTCCTTGAGATTTGCACTGGTCATTTTTTTCTAATATTCATCGAAGTGAGTTTTTTTTTATTTTTATAGAGGAATTAAGACGCAATTAGATTGTAGTCACCGTGGCTCAAGCGGTAGCGTCCGCGACTTTGAGGCATCAGGTCGAGGGTTCGCGTCCCGTCACGGTCTGAGGTTAGTAAGGGAATGCACTCAGGTTAACGATTACATATGCCAAAACAAGTCCTTCGCAAGAAGGCAACCGTCCTAGCCCTTGGTAGAAAAGGGAGTCCGTGACGTAAACCAGATAATATAATAATAATAAGAAGCAATTAGATTCAAAGAAAAATTATTTGCCACTATTTTTTCTACACACTGTATACAGCTTTTCTCACATAGGTACATTATTTCTTTCAGAAAAGTGGACTTGGGTATTTCTAATTCCACTGAAATGTGGTTTCCTATTTTATCACTTGTACAAGATAAATCAGTGTTCAGTAACATCCTCTTTTCTTAAACTTTTCTCTGTGAAATCTTTTCTATCGCGGCATTTTAAGCAATTGAAGATGTAACTTACATTACTATTCATGACATAATGAATGAACTATCTATTTTGCACGTTTTATGTATCACAAGTAGTCCGCATTTGGGGTGGACACAGACGGATTGAGGCCCGGGAAATAAGGCTGGATGCCCTTCCTAGCGTCCCACCGCGGCCTTGAACATGGGTCCGTCACCTCCCGAAGTGAGCACTCCTCTACTGCGGCGGTCCAATTATATACCAACAGCACCTGGCTTTCCCTGGTGGACACCCATCCAAGTACTGGCCAGACCCAAAGCGGCTTTACCTACCTGTGATGTGATCGGATTTACGTAACGGACTCCTTTTTCTAGTTTGGTCTAGGACGTTACCTTCTATAGGAGGACTTTTGGTTTTTGCAAGTGCTACTGTTTCCCAGGGTGAATGCCCTTGCTAACCTCAAACCGTGGCGGGCCGCAAACCCTCGACCTGATGCCTCAAATTCGCGGACGCTACCGCTTTGCCACGGCTAATCGATCGAATAGCGGCATGTCATCTCTGTTATGGCTGTTGGCAAAATATTAATTCAGCGATAATTTCACAAATGAATATTTAATATTGTTTTTTGGATTCAAGATTTCTCTTTGTAGAACATTATATGTCTTCCCAAGCAAGCTAAGAATTATTGTTAATTCAAGATTTCGGGGTTTTCTTGCGTGCTCTCAGAACAGAGACATTGCCACATTAACATTTGTAAACTTTTTTCTCAGAGGTATTAATATGCTCTGATAAAAATATTTTAAATTTTCACGAAATTACTGAAAAGTCCTTTGGATGGGGAAATATCTTTGCTAGATATTTTACTAGAGACAAAACTTGATTGGCATTTTTATGTATGTATGTATGTATGTATGTATGTATGTATGTATGTATGTATGTATGTATGTATGTATGTCTAAAAAAATCTATAAAGGTCTTATCCGTCCCAGCTTAGAATACTGCTTGCACATCTAGGGTGCTTCTTCTTACACTAATCTCTTTAATAATGTTGATTCCAAGGAGATTATAGTCCTCAATTACTCTTCTCTTACTTTTAATCTCGATTTGCTTTCTCTTCACCATAATGTGTCATCTCTATCTCTTTTCTATCACTACTTCTCCCATCACTGCTCTGGTGAGTTGGCAAGTTGCATCACTTCCCAGTTGGCTGCCTAGGCCGCGTAACACTCACTAAGCGACTTCGTCTCACAAATACTGCGTGGAGATTTGTAGCCCGCGGATTAGTCGGTGCTTTGACTGCTTCTTTCCATCCACCTCCAGTCTGTGGAACTCTCTTCCTCCTTCTGTCTTTCCTAATTCTCATAAACATCTACTCTTAAAGCCACCCATATCAAAGTATCGCTTCTTATCAACTTTTTCAAAACCATTGAGGAACTTAAAAACTAGTACCACATGCTCTCTTTCATCTATCTGCAAGTGATGTAAGTCTAACTCTTTCAGCCATCCCTCATAACAGATTTCGTTGTTCTTGTCACCAGCTTCTTAGCATGTCTTTGAGCTTTCTGTAATTTGTCAGTATTTTTTTTTAAGTGCAGCTTCCAGTAGGGTACTGCATATTCAGGATTAGGCCTCACATAATTCGTGTAAATATTTCTGAATATATCTCAGTCCATATGTCCTTACAGTGTCTTTATAATTTGTCTGTGCGCTGACCCATGGATCTGTCTCATTCTTAGAATCCTGACATTTCCATTTTGTTGTAGAATACTTAAACCTGTTTCTATTTGTACTTTTGCTCATTCTGATTACTCTACATATTGTAGTAACGAATCTCATTTGCCATTTATCTGACCACTCATGCAGACTAGCAAGATATTCTGGAAAGTCTCTACATCATTTTTGGTCTTTCACTCTTTTTATAGTCCTTGTTTGGTCTGAAGACATATATAGAAATGCACATTCCAGACTGACAGATCATATCTTCATATGATGAACAGAAGTGGTTCCAGATCTAAATCTTGCAGTATATCAGTTTTAAGCTTCCTTCCAGTCACTCGCTGCATGTCTTACTCTGACCTTTTCTTCCAGACTGACAGATTGTATCTTCATATGATGAACAGTAGTAGTTCCAAATCTATATCTTGCAGTATATCAGTTTTAAGCTTCCTTCCAGTCACTCGCTGCATGTCTTACTCTGACCTTTTCTTCCCTTCCTTCCAAATAAATTTTTATCCACGACAAGACAGTTGCACCTGGTCTTGCCATTACTTATTGGCTCTCAGTTAGTCTCCATGTATGGGCTGGTATTAAAAGCTCTCTGAAACTAAGAATAGTCATTTCACTCAGCTTTTTTTTCCTTTTAAGACGAGTCTTACCTCGTCTTAAACTTCCATGAATTTTGTTAGTGTACACCTGCTTTCTATAAAGAAATGTTATCTCACTGGAATGAAATTAAAAAACTTCAAGTGAACAGCAATGTGTATTATCAGTAGTTTTTTATTTTTCATCCAGAACTTTGCAAATACTGTTGGTCACTGAAACTGGCCTATGGTTGAGAGCTGTATCTCTCCTTTATTTTTGAAGATAGGTGTGACGTTCCCTTGTTGTCAGCTTCTTGGAGTCCCCCCCCCAGCTTCCAGAAGTATTCAGATGTGATGCAGAGTTCCACAGTTAATACTGCAACACAGTTATTTTGTACATATGGGGATATATCATCAGATCTCTGTTCTCTAAATAGTTTTTTGTCTCCTTCA
>JAXCGZ010021253.1:15000-35000 GCA_037179515.1 Halocaridina rubra | reverse complement strand
GACTATTTAGGTCTTCCTGAAGTTCTCTACCACTGTCCTCGTCTTTTACTTTCTTCACAATATTTGCATCATCTGCAAACATATTCAAAAATTAATTTACAGACTCTGGTTGGTCGTTTACATATACTAGGAACAAAAATGGCCTTAAGACTAACTTCTATGGAGCCCCATTACTAACCTTTCTCCAGTCAGACAATGAGTATCTTACTCTGACCCTCTGTTCCCTTCATTCTAAGTAAGTTTTTATCCATTCCAAAGACATATCCATCTATTCTTGCCATTACTTGCAGCTTCTTAATAAATCTCCCTGGTGGGACCGTATCAAACACTTTCTGAAAATCTAGGAATATGCAATACATCCAGCCCTCTCTTTCTTGTAAGATCTGGTTACCTCATCATCAAATACTAATAAGTTTGTTACTGTTAGTCTGCCTTCTCTGAAGCCATGATGTCTCACTAACAAAAACTTGAAGGATTCCAAGTGAAATGAGATGTATTTTCCTTGTAGTTTCTCCATAACTTTGCAAGCTGTGCTGGTTAAAGAAACACGCCTATGCTTCTGTATTGCTCCTGCCCATTTTGAAGATAGGAATTATGTTCGCTGGATTCCAGCGACTTTTCAAATTTGATGCATAGCGCCATAAATATTGGTTTAGCACACTTCTTAATGACGTAAGGGGATACATCATTAGGACCTGTACCTTTATGGTCATCTAATTCCATCAACGTTTTGCATACTCTTGTAGCTGAAAAGATAATGTTCTCTAATACCTTCCCGTGATCTCCTATCTCTGCAATATGAGGGGGTGGAGTATTTTCTGCTGTAAATGCTAACTGAAAATCCTCTTTCAATTTATTGCAGATCTCTTCATCTGGCTCAGTGCTGCTTCCATCTGCCCTCTTTAACCTTAAAACTTCTTCTTTGACCCTCAATTCTCCCCTGACAAAGCTGTGGAAAAGTTTGGGATTTTCTTCAAGCTTCCTGGAAATATCCCTCTCAATTCCTCTCTGATACTTTTCTTTGACTTAGGTTAATAGTTTCTTGCTAGTTTATAAATCTTCCAGTCATTTATACCTTTTCTCCTACTGTACCTATTGCAGTATTTGTCTATCCATTCCTTAGCTCTGTTGCAATATTATTGAACCATTTCTCTTTGGCATGAATAACTCCTATTTTGGTGGATGGTGTGCAACCAGTAACTATCTTCCCATATTCCTCACAAAAGATTTTGTACAATTCTTGTACTGATATGTTGTTACTTAAGGCCATTCAGTCAATGACTGTAAAAATACAATTAAGTTTGCTGTAGTCTCCTTTTGGATAGTTCCTCCTCGTGTCCCTCTCAGTGCCTCTACTCTCAGACAGAACATCTTAGATGATATACTCCACCAACAACACACAATAGTCACTCTTTCCAATTGGTGGTTCATACTCATTTTTTTCAATAACCAACACATTATCTGTGAATACTAGATCAAGCAGCGATGATTCATCCCCACCCCTGGCCCTCGTTGGTTCCAGTACATGTTGGAGTAGGAAATTCCTTTGTATGCAATCTAGGAATCTTGCCTCAAATGAGTTTTCCCCACTGTGTGTGTCAAGATTTATCCAATCTATCTCTCTATGATTAAATTCTCCCATAATCAAAAACCTGCATTTTCTGTCCCATGCAATATTAACAACTGAGTTTATGACTTCATTAGTACTAATACGACTTTCCTCATAAACTTCTAGCCTATTCTGGTTCCTTAGTGGGTTATATACGGCAGTTTTTATAATGCTCTCTGACCTAGTATTCATGCGAGCGACAAAAAATTCCTTGAGCTCACTTTCTATAGCAAAGTTTATTTCTTCAACCTGAATCCTTTCATTTATGCTATCCCTCCACCAGTCCTCTCAGATCTTTCAACCCTTAATCTGAAGCCTTTAGGAAAAACTGTGACACTGCTTATGTCCTCACTTACCTTAGTCTCTGGAACCGCCAATATATCTGCCTAATTGTTGTGAATCCTATCTTAATTCTACTGCCTTACCAGATATTCCATCAGCATTTGCGTACAGCAGTCTTATTGAGGCTTCATCCCCTGATCTTCTTTCATTATTTTCTTTATCCCCCCTTTGTCTGGAAGAATTCCAAAAACAAAAATTTTACTTCTCTTCTTCATTTCTTTCCTCATTTAACCTTGTAGCTTCTTGCGCTGAGTTTTTGATCCTTTCCATCTCTTCCTGTGTTTTAAATGGTCTAAAGAACACTTTTTAATTCTTGAAAGTCTTTTAGGTTTTTTCTCATCAGTATTTCTCTACATGTGTCCCTTCTCTCAAAGGTTACTTTCGTTGGACTCTCTTTTCCCTGCCTAGAATATTTATCAATTGGTGAATGTTTACAATATCCTCTGGACCACATTGTACTCCAAGCTTCCTTATTAGGTCTAAAATCCTAGCTCTATTTTCTTCAAGTCTCCCCTGCTGTGTTGACTCCATGGATTTACTTATGCCTAAGATTACCACTATCTTTTGTTTATCAAGTACCTGTTTAATCAGTGCATTAGCCCTTTCCATCTCAACGTCTTTCATTTTTTCGATTACTGTGTCTTTATATTCAACCGTTTGTATGTTTTCCAGTGCCATCACCCTCACAGCCTCTTTTACTGCCACATTCCTCTATAGTGTGTGATTACCTAATTGTGATTACCTAATTGTGTTTACGGGAAAGAGCCCAAAGCTCGTATCTTCCCGTCTCCTCATCGCTTCCATTTTATACTTAGTGATACTTATCATACCTGTCCTTAAAACTATGGATTGAGATAGCATTAACTACCTCCTTGCTTAGCCAATTCCAATTATCAACTACTCTTACACTGAAAAAGTATTTCCTTACATCCTGCAAAGAAGTTTTCTTACGAAGCTTCAAACTATGACCTCTAGTTCTAGAGCCAGCCATATCAAAATATCGATCCCTATCCACTCTATCATAACCATGAAGGAATTTAAAGACTGTCACCATATCCCCCCTCACTCTTCTAGCTTCAAGTGATGGTAAGTCTAATTCCCTCAGCCTCTCATCATAACTGAGATTGCATATTTCTGGCACCAGTTTCGTGGCATGTCTTTGAACTTTTTCAAGCTTAGCTATGTGCTTTTTCAAGTGCGGATTCCAAAAGGGGGCTGCATATTCGAGTTTTGGCCTCACATAGGTTACATAAATATTTCTGAACATTTCCTTGTCCATGTGCCTGAAGGCTACCCTTACATTTGATAAGAATGCATATGCTGCCCTTACTATGCCATTTATATGTATTTCTGGAGACAAATCTGCCAGTATGTTTACTCCTAGATCTCTCTCATTTTCTGTCTCTTGAAGTTGTACTCCAGCCACCGAGTAGTCAAGCTTGGGCCTTCTTGCACTTGTACCCATTCTCATTACCTTACATTTTGAAGTATTGAATTTCATTAGCCACTTTTCTGACCACTCATGCAGATTATTTAGATCCTCCTGAAGTTCTCTACCATTGTTCTCGTTTTTTACTTTCTTCACAATCTTTGCATCATCTGCAAACATATTCATGAATGAATTTACAGACTCTGGTAGGTCATTTACATATACAAGGAACAAAAGTGGCCCTAAAACTGAACCCTGTGGAACTCCACTACTAACTCTTCTCCATTCAGACACTGAGTGTCTTACTCTAACCCTCTGTTCCCTTCCTTCTAAGTAAGTTTTTATCCATTCCAAAACATTTCCACCTATTCTAGCCATTGATTGCAGCTTCCTAATAAGTCTCCCATGTGGAACAGTGTCAAACGCTTTCTGGAAGTCTAGGAATATGCAATCTGCCCAGCCCTCTCTTTCCTGTAAGATTTGGCTTACCTCATCATAAAATTCTAATAAGTTTGTTATTGTTGATCTACCTTCTCTGAAGCCATGTTGCCTCACTGACAAAAAGTTGAAGGATTCCAAGTGAAGAGAGATATGTTTCCTTAGTAGTTTCTCCACAAACTTTGCAAACTATGCTGGTCAAGGAAACTGGTCTATAGTTCAGAGCCGTATCCCTCCTTCCCTTTTTGAAGATAGGTATCACATTTGCTTGTTTCCAGCATCTTGGAATCTCCCCCGACTCCAGTGACTCCTTAAATATGATACTTAGTGCCACTGATATTGTGTTTGCGCATTTTTTAAGCACATGAGGGGATATGTCATCAGGACCTGTAGCTTTATGAACATCTAAATCCATCAGCGCTTTGCATACCTCTGTGGCTGTAAGGTTGATGTTCTCTAATACCGGCCCTTGAGCTTCTATCACTGCAATCTGAGGGGGTGGGGTATTTTCTACTGTAAATACTGACTGAAACTCCTTGTTCAATTCTTTGCAGATCTCTTCATCCGTCTCAGTGATGCTTCCATCCGCTCTCTTTAGCCTTAAAACCTGTTCTTTTACCTTCAGTTTTCCTCTGATAAAGCTGTGGAAAAGCTTGGGATTTTCTTTAGCCTTCCTGGTGATGTCCCTCTCATAGTCTCTCTCTGCCTCTCTCCTTTTACTTAGGTAGTCATTTCTTGCTCTTTTGTAGGTTTGCCAGGCATTTATGTTTTTTCTCCTCCTATACCTTTTCCAGCATTTGTCTCTCCACTCCTTAGCTCTTTTACACCCATTATCGAACCATTTCTCTCTGGCATGAATTACACCTACTTTGGTGACAGGTATGCAGCAATCTACTATCTTCCCATATTTCTCACAAAAGATGTCATACATTTCTTGTACAGATTTGTTGTAAAATAAGGTTCTCCAGTCAATAACTGCAAAAAGCTCATTCATTTTGATGTAGTCTCCTTTCTGATAGTTCCTCCTCATGTCCTCAGTGCCTCTACTCTCAGGAAGAATATCTTCAATGATATACTCCATCAACAACACACAGTGGTCACTCTTTCCAATTGGTGGTTCATACTCAATTTTTTCAATATCCAACTCATTATCTGTGAACACTAGATCAAGTAGTGATGGCTCATCCCCACCCCTGGCCCTTGTTGGTTCCATTACATGTTGGTGTAGGAAATTCCCTTGTACGCAATCTAGGAATCTTGCCCCGAATGAGTCCTCACCACTGTGTGGGTCAAGATTTATCCAATCTATCTCTTTATGATTAAAGTCTCCCATATTCAAAATCCTACATATTTTTCCCCGTGCCATGTTAACATCTGAGTTTATGACTTCAATAGTACCTATATGACTTTCCTCATAAACTTCAAGCCTATTTTGGCTCCTTGGTGGGTTGTATACAACAGTTATTATAATGCTCTCTGACCCAGTATTTATGCGAGCAACAAGAAATTCCTTGAACTCACTCTCTATAGCCAAGTTTATTTCTTCGACTTGAATCCTTTCACTTATGAGCAGTGCTATCCCTCCACCAGTCCTCTCAGATCTTTCAACCCTTAGTATTCTGAAGCCCTTAGAAAAACTGTGACACTGTTTATGTCCTCACTCAACTTAGTCTCTGTAATTGCTACTGTATCTGCCTTACTGTTGTGAATCCTATCTTTTAATTCTACTGCCTTACCAGCTAATCCATCAGCATTTGTGTATAACAATCTTAATGAGGCCCCATCCCCTGATCTTCTGTCATTATCTTCTTTATCTCCCCTTTGTCTGGAAGAACTCTGTAATGAAAATTTTTCTTCTCTTCTTCATTTCTTTCATCATTTAACCTTCTTGCCTCTTGCAACAAGTTTTTGATCTTTCCCATCTCTTCCTGTGTTCTGTATCGTCTAATGAACACTTCTTTGAATTCTTGAAGGTCTTTTAGACTTTTTTTCTCAACAATATTTCCCTACATGTTTCCCCTCTCTCAAAGGTTACTTTTGTTGGTCTCGGCTTTCCTTCCCTCGAATATTTACCTAGTTGGTGTATGTTTACAATATCCTCAGGACCACATACTACTCCAAGCTTTCTTATCAAGGTCTACAACCCTTGCTTTATTTTCTTCAAGTCTCCCATGCCATGTTGGCTCCTGGGATTCGCTTATGCCTGAGATTACCACTGTCTTCTCCTTATCAAGTGCCTGTCTGATGAGTGGGTTTGCCCTTTCCATCACAACGTCTTTCATTTTTTCGATTACTGTCGCTTTATAGTCAACTGTTTGTATGTTTTCCAGTGCCACCACCTTTACAGCCTCTTTTACTGCCACATTCCCCTTTAGTGCATCAGCAAAGGACGTTTTCATGGCATCATTTTCCATATTCAGCTCCTGGAACTCTTTTCTAAACTGTTCAATGTTTTCCTTAATCTGGACATTCCAAGCAGCAATCTCGTCTCTCTCAGAAGAGAGCAGTGAACTAACATCTAATTCCTTTAGGTTGTCATTCAGCTGTTTGTTTTTATCTTCTTGTTTAGAAATTCTAGATTCTAGTTGACTCTTTTCCCCTTCCAGCTTCTTTATTCTTTTTTCTAGTTCCTTTCTCTCCTGCCCTTGTGCTTTATTTGCTTCCTCCAAAGATCTTATTTGCTCTCTGAGTGTTTCATTCTCTTTCATTTCTCCATCCATATTCCGAATTTTATCATCAAGGCTTATAACCATTTCCTCTAAATGTGTATGTTTGTTTGTGTGTGTGTGTGTGTGTGTATTTGTGTGTGTGTGTGTATTTGTGTGTGTGTTTGTGTGTGTGTGTGTGACTAGAAATGACGAAAATATAAACACCTGACGCTATGATGAGCAGAGGTTAAATACAAAGGGAATATGAAAGGATGGAGTGGTGATGTGTTTCAGACTGCATATTTGTCCATCTACAGAGTAACCGAATGTGGACAAAAATGCACTCTAAGTGATGTCAGCACTCTGTCGTTTCGATTATCCTTAATAGCTACTGTATATATATATATATATATATATATATATATATATATATATATATATATATATATATATATATATATATATATATATATATATATATATATATATATATATATATATATATATATATATATATATATATATATATTCTTTTCTTTCATTGTGTGTGTGTGTGTGTATTTTCACACGCACACACATATATATGAATGCATAAGCTTGAAATACTGTTTAATTTATTGTATATCGTATGCTAAATTGAAGGATGTTTTCGGTATTGTATCTTTTTTTTTTCTATATCAATATTTATTTCAATTTCAGATAATGGGCCATGTCTTGGCTGGCGTGAGGGTCCTGGAAACCCTTACCAATGGTTGCATTACAATGAGGCTCTTCTTCGTGCCAAAAACTTTGGTGCGGGTCTTGTGTCTTCAGGTCTGAAACCTGGTCCAGAAACCTTTGTAGGAATATACAGTCAGAACTGTCCAGAATGGATCCTTACAGAGCAGGGGCTCTACTGTCAGTCTATGGTTATTGTTCCTCTCTACGACACTTTAGGACCAGAAGCGTGTAATTTTATCATTACACAAGGTATGCACAATTTAATCATAAGCTATAGTTACTCTTGCAGAGTCTCATGCTCAACATTAAATGGTCATTTTTAGAGTTTTATGCAACTATGCTGATACAGTATTGACAGTGCTGTTATTTTTCATAATCAACAGTTGTAGGAATCTTGTAGTCACCGTGGCTCAAGCGGTAGCGTCCGCGACTTTGAGGCGTCAGGTCGAGGGTTCGCGCCCTGTCACGGTCTGAGGTTAGCAAGGGCATGCACTCAGGGTAACGATTTTACATCTGCCAAAAGAAGTCCTTGGTAGGAAAAGGGAGTCCGTGACGTAAAACCGGAACAGTTGTAGGAATCTTACGAAATGCATTGCACGAATAGGTACTAAATACACAAAAGTGCTTGGTACAAAAACTACAAAAAGTGTCAATTGTAATTAATGTCATGGCTTCGCCACTTTTTAATACTCTATTGTCTCTTTGCAGCTTCAATCACATCTGTAGTATGCCAAGATGATCGTAAAATGAGTCAGCTGTTGCAATCACCTCCTAAATGTCTCAAATTACTCGTAGCTATTAAAGATGTAAATCCTGAGACAGCCGAGAGAGCCAGGTCCTTAGGAATTACCATCAAGTTCTTTGAAGAAATAGAACAATTAGGTGCTGCCAGCGATATTCCCGAATTAGTATGTACTGTATATCATATCATTGTACTTTGATATATATATATATATATATATATATATATATATATATATATATATATATATATATATATATATATATATATATATATATATATATATATATATAAATGCAGTATTAATGGAATTTCTATGTGGATGCCATGGCTGGCTTGGTAGCGCTTGCGACTCTGATTTATCAGATTGTTGGTGTAAGACCTGCCAGGGTCTGAGGTAATGGTCGCACTTGCATAATCCAAAGTGCTTCAAAAGAAGGTACTGTCATAGCCCTTATTAGAAATAGGAGTCCATGACGTAAATCCGTATCAAGAATGGGTTTTATTTACATCATTTTAGTAAAAATATAACCTTGTTTGCAGAAATTTTAAGACAGCCTTTTTGGTTAATGATAAATTATGTTTTGCTTTCTGACAGCCACCTCAGCCAGAAGATCTAAGCACCATATGTTACACATCGGGGACAACTGGAAATCCAAAAGGTGTTATGTTAACTCATGAAAACATAGTCGCAGATGTCTCTGCAACACTCTTACAGCTTGCAGAACACAAACCACACAAGGTATGACTGCATTCCTTTGTACTTTGTGGCTTCTTTATATTTTTAGTATTGTATTATTTTATTATTATTTTGAAAATATTTTCAAAATCATGTTCCCGAATTTAAACTATGTTAATACTGACACTGTGCACTGCTTACTGTTAAGTAATTTGATTTCAACTACATTAATGCTGAAACTTGAAATCTGTTGTTTTTTTGTCTTTCAGAGTGATGTGATGCTTTCATTTCTTCCTCTGGCCCATATGTTAGAGAGATGTTGCGAAGTTGCTGTATATATTGCCGGTGGTGCTGTAGGCTTCTTTTCTGGAGACATTCGTAATTTAGTAGATGACTACAAAACCTTGCGGCCCTCCATCACCCCATCCGTCCCTCGGCTCTTAAATCGGGTCTATGATAAAGTCACTACAGCGGTAAATGGATCTGCTGTGAAGAAGCTGTTGATGAAAATGGCTGTGTCTAGTAAAAAGTCTGATCTTGAAAGGTACGGGTGTGTTTTGTTCGTGGCTGGTAATAGAGTCACAGGGAAAAAAATAACAGAAAAAGTTACAATTTTGCTAGGAAAAAAGTCACAAGGTTGCTCAGGTTGGACTTTTTTCCTGTGACTTAGCTTGTGATCTTTTTTTCCTTTGATTTTTATTCTGTGACGTTTTTACTTGTGATTGTTTTTTACTAGGATTCATTTTGTTTCTTTTGATGCATGTCTGTTAGAAACTTTGTCAAGATTTACCCCTGCATTTGCTCGTGCCATCTCAGATACTTGTCTTTCAGTAGTGTTACACAGCTGTGATATCTAGCTTTTTGAATAATATTCTAGTTTTTCTAACTATATCATAAGCACATTGCTTTACTGGTCAGGAAAGTGGGAGCAATATGAAAATAGATATTCAGTAGAGTGGGTTGATTCCTTAGATCCAGCAGTTATCTGATGTTTTTATTTGGCAGTGTAGATGCCTTTAAATTAAGTAGTTGAAGTAAATCCAAAATCTAGCCAGAAGTTAGATCTGGAAGTGGGAGTAAAATGAAGCACAGTACCACTCAGTTTTTTTAATGTATGAAAATATTCAAATACTTAGTACATTTAGTAGAAAATTACAAACTTAAACAAAAACTTCATCTGGAAGCTTCATTTGCTCTTTTCTTCACACTTGTGGGCTATATACCACAAAAGATTACAGTTTGTCAGGATTATAATTGTAGAGATAGATATTTTATTACTTTGAAAGTTTCTTCTTTTGTTAAGACCTTATATTGCAAGATAATTTTTCTATTTTCTCAAAGTAGTTAATGTTACTTGTCAATTTGTGCTCTATACATTGAAGATGGTGAGCATCATTGATATTGTTAGCGTTTTCAAACCGGAAGAGGAAGGTATAATAATATTAAATGTACATTGAGGGAGGGAAAGCTTTGATTCTGAGTCAATATGCAGCTGTTCAAGAGCCTCTTTCTGGGGGTTCTCTGTTGCTCCTGAAACAAGACACTTTCAAGAAAACAGTCAGATCTGATCCTCACATTGACAGGAATTTGCCCATTTTACAGGAGTTTTGGGCACTAGGGGTCGACACTCCAGCTTCTAGCGACTACTTTTTTTATTTGTATATACATTGGCTGTAATCCACCTTATAAGGGGTGGAAGAGTCAAAGCACACACATTCACAACAAGTCAAAACAAACCTTGATCGTTCCTTTTAGGCCCTTGGGGACAAAGGGGTGCCCCAATTTCTTCCCTAACATCCTGCTTTGGTCATCCCCAAGGTAGGTTAGGCTAGATTCTTTTGCTGTGAGGCCTGACGGCTGGAGCTGGTTTACCCCCACCGCTTCATCACATGGTAACCCCCAAACCCACTCATCCCAGTTAACTGTACTTGCAGGTGCAAACAATCCCTTTGGGCCTTGTTACTTATACAAATTTCTCCCCTCTCATTCTTATCTCTTGTATGCTCTTTCCCTGCTCCATTGACCTACCACGTGCATTCAGTGCTCTTTTCACTCTTTATAGATATTTAGACTGAGTGGGATGATTTGGAAGCAGACTTGTGTATTCCAAGCCTGAAGCTCAGGAATGATGTAAATTTTGCCAATGAGATATGTCACTATGTGTCACGTAGAATTATTCTGGTAGTTCAGGAGTTTTTGGGAGCACCAGCCTCGCCTTTTCTGTCAGTATTACACTGAACCTGCAGCAGAAAATGTCCTTGTTAGGTCGTGGTCAAGGATTACTCAAAGTTTTACAAGTTCTTTTTTGGGAAATTAAATGTACACCTGTCTGTACCATGGAAGGTCACTATTTTAATCCTTCTTCTCACATCACATCATTTACCAAACTTACCAAAATTAGTAAGTCAGGAAATTCGGTCTCATACATCTTGTGATGTGTGAGAAATTTTAACTTGGTAGTAATGAATACACACTAAAACAAATGAGCTCGTACTGTAAGCTTCCAGTGGAAGCTTGTAGGGTCAGAAGATCGTAATACCATACAAAGTTCTCTTACTCTTTATACATATTATCTATGAATTAGCCATTATAGTTAATGTATTCAATTGTATCAGCACATGTCAATTCTGAACCTTTAATATACGCTAAGTTATGCCAAATGAACCAAACATTGCGTATACTGTACAATTTGCAATGGCGAGAAGTCAATATACTGTGTTATTGTACTTGTAGATTTATAGCACAACTGCTTCTGATATTCAAATGAATGAAAATAATAACTATAGCACAAGTAAAAAGTTCTTTTGCGTTCTTTGCTCCTTAGTGTACCTTGTCTTATTCACCAACATGTAAAATGTTTGTCGACTTGTTTACCTGTGGTACTGAATTTTAGGTAATGTCATGTTCATATGTGATGTATTTATTTTTCAGAGGTGTTGTTAGACGCTCCTCGATCTGGGACAAAATAGTGTTCAAAAAGGTTCAAGATGGTATGGGTGGACGCTTAAGATTATTGGTGGTTGGTTCTGCACCACTAGCAGGAAATGTCCTCACTTTCATGAGAGTAGCATTAGGATGTGTTGTAAGTACTTATGTTCTTTATTTTTTAGATATACAGTATCTTCAAAATAAATACAATCATATAAATCAGCTGTATTAGTACTGCATTATAAATGGAATAAAACTTTCATAGTGCACATCGCTTTATACAAAAAGTAAAATACTGTTGGCATATGTCGAAAATAAAAAAAAATCTTAGAATATTACAAAATATTTAAGACTTTTGTATTACTTTGGAGATTGTGGAAGGGTACGGCCAGACAGAATGTGGAGCCCCAGCTACGCTTACCGTTCAGGGTGACTACAGACCAGATCATGTAGGACCTCCTATTGCTTGCAATGCCATTAAACTTGTTGATGTTCCAGATATGGGCTATTATTCAGCACAAGGTTAGTTAGTCATCAAATTTGTATGACTACGGTGAGTGCATGTGTGCGCTTATTTGACGGTTTATTAATACACGTAATTGTGGACACTGTGGCCAAGTGGTAACGCTTGTGCCTTTGATTAGTCAGGTCGAGAGTTTGCAGCCTGCCACAATCTGAGGTTAGCAAGGGCATTCACTAAAGGTAAAGATCACACTTGCCAAAACCAAAGTCCTTTGCAAGAAGGCACCATCCTACCCCTTAGTAGCAAAGGGAGTCTGTGACATAAATCCTATTAACACTTATGATTACGAGAAAATAAGAGTATTCTTATAACTTTGTGTGTCAGTGCAGGTTTTTTTAATGCACTTTCTCTACGAAATCCCAGTTAGTTGTGTTTAGTATTCAAGATTACCTCTATGTGTTAATGGGAAATTCCTTATGCAGATGCTCCCCAACTTACGAACGAGTTTCGTTCCAAACGTTCATTCATATCCTGAATTGTTTGTAAGTAGATATTTCGTATATGCAGTACTGTATTAAGTGTACAGTATATGTCTAGCAAACATTCCTACATCATTCACGTAGCATAATAATGTTGTGTTAGAACATAATGCATTTTCTTCCTAATCCTAAAGACAAAATAATAAAAAATGGAACAAATGTTATCATTAAATTTTAATAATAACTTTCTTTTACTTTGGAACGGTTAAAACAAAAAATATTAGTGTTCTTATCCTAAAGGCACAATTATAAACCATAACTTATATTAATAAATTGTAATAATAATGATGTTGAACTTGCAGCGTATTTTGTTTTGTATCACCAGATGTTCGTATGCCTGATGTCCGCAAGTCAAAGAGCGCCTGTCCTTGTAACTTCCGTTGTCCGATCAGTATTTTCTTTCACTGACACCTATTATAACTTTCTTTAAAACCCCAAGTACATTATGTATTCACAACTTCTCCACATAATGAATTTCATCTATTAAGTGTTCTAACTGTAAAAAAGTACTTTCTTACATGCTACAACACATTTTTTGCAAAGCTTCAAATTATGACCTCCACTTCTGGTGTACTCTGTTAGTTCATTTGTTTTTGTGTGTATTCATTACTACAAAGTCAATACTTCTCACACATCACATATTAATATACAGATCATATTGCTTGAGTTATGATTGCTTCATATTCCATGTTTCCTATTTTAGTCTTAATTTTCATACTGTATGACAAGTCTGCAGTCTTCTTATTTTGTCATCTTCTTATGGGACTTTGTATTTACTTAAATAATATGGTATTCTGTAATCAAAATTATCACTCATTGAATATTTGTTGACAGTACAAATATTTTTATGTCTTAGCTGTGAATTTGCTTCCATGTATAAGTGATATAAATAGTGTGCCCACTGTGTTCTGAGCAGGAACACTCACAACCTTGACTTATCAGGTCGTCGCATCGAGACTTGCCATGTTCTGAAGTTAGAAAGGGCATTCGTCCAAGGTAATGGTGACACTTGCCAAAACAAAAGTCCTTCACAAGAAGACACCGTCCTAGCCTTTTGTAGAAAACGGAGTCCGTGACGTAAGACCAGCTCATCATTTAAGTGATATAAATATAACATACTGCTTTTGTACTTTTTCAGGTCAAGGAGAAGTTTGCATCAAAGGCTCCAACGTTTTTAAGGGTTACTTTAAGGATCCTGAAAAGACTAGAGAGGCAATTGACGCTGGAGGTTGGCTTCACACTGGTGACATTGGACAGTGGCTTCCGGTATGATCTGTGATGATTTTTAATATTTTATAAACTTATAATTAGACGAATGATGAAATTTTACAAGCATTATCAATATATTTTTTTATTGGTGCTGCTTTTCTTTAATATATATCTGTGTCAGTATTCTCCTGGTTCTCATCATTGATGTTTGGTCGTTGTTCAAATACTCAAAATTCCAGTATTCTGTGGTTTTGTTGTGGCTCTCTAATGAATGTGGATTTCCTTCCATGCAAATGATATTAGCTTGTACCATAAAAATTGTGAATGTGCAATATACTGGTCATGATCATATTTTAATTTTCATAAGACGAGGTATATATAATTACTATAGAGTGCTGTCACTCCAATAAAAAAAACCTTGGAATTATTATCAATCTTTTTTTTTTCTTCTTCAGACTGGTGCACTAAAAATTATCGACAGGAAAAAACATATCTTCAAGCTTTCCCAGGGTGAATATATAGCACCAGAGAAGATTGAAAATATATACCTTCGTTCGTCATATGTGGCACAGGTATTCGTTCATGGAGAGAGTTTAAAGGTGAGTCTTGTTTCCAAGATGAAAATGGATGACTTTATGCAGGTTTTATCAAGCATTAAATTCATGTGGCTGAACCTGTGCAATGTATAGCTAAGGGTCTATCAGAATCATTACTGTTATCACAAGAATATAATTTGTCTTTACAGTCCTGTGTTGTCGCAGTCATAGTACCAGATGTGGAAGCTGTAAAGGAATGGGCCAAAGAACAAGAGATTCCTGGTACTTTATCAGTTCTTTGTGCAAATCCTCATGTTAAGCAGCTCATCATGGATGACATTACAAACCTGGGCAAAGCAGCTGGTCTAAAATCCTTTGAACAGGTTCGTGAAATGATAACCCAAGGGACTGTTAATGTATTTCTTGTTCTGTTTTACTGCCTCTTTATAGAAGTAAAGAAAACAAATAAGGATCATCATCATTAAGATGTTATAGGAAAGAGGGTAGGAAAGTCAGTGACGGTATCATCACTGAAGAGGGGGGGAAACAGATTGGAAAGATTTGTGAGGAAAAGCAAGAAAATGAAATAAAGAAAGAGGGAGAAATGAGAGGGGCAGACCCTCCCACTACTGTATATTCATATAGTGGATAATGAAAATGTGAACTATGCAAATTTTAAGCACTTCAGAAAAATGATGATATTGATAAACATCAGACTACGTGAATGTCAGTCCTGTTTTAAGGTCATGCAGTAAAAGGTTAATAATATCATAAACTGATGATCTTGAACATACATGGTTAATTTCTAGTCACTTGATAGGCTTAGAACTGCATGAGCCTGAAAAGTAGACAAACTATGTTCAACTTATATAGTATAAATGTCTTCCAAATTGCTGGGCAAGTTCTACTTCCCCTAGAGGCTGTAAAATAGATCACCGTTATGGGCATTTGGGTGAAATGATTAATTATGTCTCCTTTCAAGAGAAAGTCAGTACAGGGATCAGAGAAGCAGGGTTATTTTCAGAAAGAAGTTTCGACAAACAGATGAAGACTCAGTAAATACACTATTTCTTTCTCAATGCCCTCCTCCATTTTTACAGTTCATTATATATCACTGAAGCCCTCAGAGTGGTTACAATGAACAAGAATGCAAAATCATTAGGGCTTCATAACTAGCCAGTCTTCACCCTGTTGATTAACTGGTCTGTGGCAAAAAAAGGTTAGGAGGGTATTACAAGCCCTGTGTTCCCCTACTTAGTTGGCTCATATCACATGCAGATAATACAAACTAATTTTACTTTCTACCCCCTCCAACGGCTGGGCTACATCTTCATAATTAGTTTCTTAAGCCACAGATACGTAAACTATAGGAATTTTGATTTAGTGATATATTTTTGTATTTTGTATAATGATGATTAGTTATGATTATCATTTGTTTCACACAGGCATATACCACTTGGGAAAGTTTCTTAAATAGTTTTGGTTATCAGTATAAAGTATATGATTCTGTTATGTTACGTAGATATAAGTACACTACTTATACTTTTCACGATCTTTATTATGACTGTTATGTCTTTACAGGTGAAGGATATTTATCTTCATCCAGATTTGTTCAGTATCCAGAATGGTCTGCTGACTCCCACATTAAAATCCAAGCGACCACAGCTTAAAAGGTACTTCACTCCTCAGATTGATGACATGTATGCTAAGCTGGCGTAGACAGCTCCTTTTCGAATGCAGTGATGCAAATTAGTGACAGATATAGACTGTGACCTTCATCACTCGATGCGTGTGTGTGTGAGCGAGTAAAACGTGATGCGAATCTTAAGATTTGTGCCTGAGATTTGCTAGTTCAGGCAACCACAGAAAGTCACTTTATGAGCTTGGAGTGATTTTATAATTTCTTGTTTCATCAGCATATAGCTGCTAACAGTGAAAACATATATAGCCCAATCTTTTCTTTTAATAAGAAGTGCAGCATTTATTCTACATGTATTTTTGCAGTACCTCGGTTATCACGCATTGACATATAGTTTTTTCTCTGCAATCATTTGTATGAGATAGCAACAGGAAAGTCTATAATTTCTGCATAGAGGCCATGTTACTTGATATTAGTCAAAAGAACAGCCAGGTGTAAGGTTCTTGACGTATATATTATTTACTACATTTTCAATACATCATTTTCTCATGTCAACGTGTAGCAAACTTGCAAATATTGTATAAAATAAATTTGGAAGCTCGAGTGTAGCTATATTTTGTGTTGTTTGTGTAATTTATGTTTGAGTAACTGAAAGGAGCTTGGTCTGCTCAGTATCAGAGAGAGAAGGTAACTAAACTCTCGAATAAGGTAATGAATCTCATATATAGCAATAGGTGTTTGTTTTGTTAGGATTTTCAGTTATAAAATAAATATAATTTGTCAATATTACGTCTTGATTGAAATGTCAGTAATATGGATACTGTAAATAAAGTGGGTATTAAATTAGGATATAATAATAAAATAACTTAATTTGTGACGATTACGTCTTCATTGAAACAACATTAATAGAAATGCTATAAATTAAGTGGTTTTAATACTGTAAATTAAGTGGTTATAAATTAGGAGATCTGTGTTTCCTGGTACTTATAATTTTTGTGCTTTCCTTTCATCGAAGTAACTTTTGAAACTTCCCTTGTGATCGGCATATCCATGTAGATTATAGAACAGGGTGCAATAAGAGAAAGAGAGAGAAGTAGAAAATGAAAGCTGTGTTTTTAAAAGTTATGATGGCTTTAGGCAGACTATGGTCTAGTCATGTTATTTATTTAGTTAAAACTAAGATGCACCAAAGCTCCACTAGGTTGCTCAGGTTGTGTGTTTTTGTCCAAGAATATGAATTCTTATTATTATGTCTTCTTCAATGCAGGGTTTTCCTTGAAAGTATTTTTATGGAAATCTGGTAACACTGAATACTGGATGTGGTTAAGTAAACTGTACACTGTAACACTGAACACATGGCAGAATCTTGGTTCAGGCAGTGAAAGCTTCTGACGTGAGTGTGATACAGTTTAGCTCTCTTAAGAGCAGTGAAGGCACTGACTGATCTGAGTCATCTTTTATACTTCTGTAAATAGTTGTTACATTAAATATTGGTTCTGAAATTACAAACTTTTATTGACTAGGAAGATGTTGCAGCAATGTGTCTTGAAATATTGCTGCTACTCATTTTTTTTAAATTATTCATTATTACCTTATACCCTGTGATATGCATATCAAACCTAAGAATATTGAAATTTCTCTTGACATATGTAATATATTATCGATATTCCCACCCTTACGGAGTCCTTGAAATTGGGAAAGCTCCGCGGCAAGAATTGAAAAGCTTATAACATTCAACATTTTATATCTTGGAATGTGAAAACATATGTGTGGCTAATTTATCATTCAAAATTCACGTGGTCATCTTGTATTTTAAGACTGTCATTATTATTATTACATCATTCAGGCCTTATTTCTCGTGAAAACAATATGGAGGGTACTTTTTATAGTGACATCACCTAAAAATTCTAGTTCAAACCATCTTTTTATGGTTTCATATTCTCAGTTGTCTGATTACGAAAGTGTGGAAAATTACTATACAAATTATTCAAAGTATGACTAGTTTTAAGCTTGCTAAAAAGAAATTTAAAAGTTTCAGTGTAATATGTAACATAAGGATAAATTTTTGAACAATGCATATTATTAAGCTTACCTCCTGTGTGCTGTTCTCTGTACATGCTTAATGCTTTTAATAGACTTAAATACAAATTTACATAGTGTGCGAAGCACTTGAAGATAGGAAATTAATATTTTTTTGTCTCCATAAATTCCCCTAATTTGGCGAGGAAACAGTATAAGCTCTTGATGCGATAGGGTGTAAATGCATGGTCAGGAGAATAGCGTATTCACCAGTGATTTACTAATCACAACATCTCAGTTAGTTCCTGTTAATTCTTTGTGTCATTTGCACATTTCTCTCACCACATTTACTCGTAGGTTTGTATGTGTATATCTTTTAGACGTCAAGTATGTAAATAAAAGTTCTAAATGCTGAGGTTGTTTTACTTCCAGTTCCCATTCAGTGATGAGCACTTGTGTGATGAGACAAGTATCTCAATGCTGAGGTTGTTTTACTTCACAGTTCCCATTCAGTGATGAGCACTTGTGTGTCATGAGACAAGTATCTCAATGCTGAGGTTGTTTTACTTCCAGTTCCCATTCAGTGATGAGCACTTGTGTGATGAGACAAGTATCTCAATGCTGAGGTTGTTTTACTTCCCAGTTCGAATTCAGTGATGAGCACTTGTGTGATGAGACAAGTATCTCAATGCTGAGGTTGTTTTACTTCCCAGTTCCCATTCAGTGATGAGCACTTGTGTGATGAGACAAGTATCTCAATGCTGAGGTTGTTTTACTTCCCAGTTCCCATTCAGTGATGAGCACTTGTGTGATGAGACAAGTTTCTCTTGGTATGTAAATGTGTTCTTTTCTGAACCATTTAAATGGAGTGTGGTTTTGGGCTCTTATAATGGTGTTCATGGTGTTAACTATGCACTTTATACCATTTGTACTAGTCAACTAGTTTCATTCCCCATTCGACAGCTCTTTAGATTTCCTCAATTTTCTTTGTTTAGTCTAAGGATGTTGGGTGTAATTTTGCTTTGAATAATTTTCAGCTTACATTAACACTACTATTCATTCCTCTTTACTAAGGTCTCAGTTAACGTAACACTTCAGTTAATAAGAGAGATTAGCTATTAAAATGTTTAATTTTAACATAGTTGTTGCTCTTTGTGGAATTCTCAAATAGTTTTTTTTATTTTACACTTTCAAAAAATCATGCAAAGTTTACTTAAACTTTTCATGTAATTTTTTCTTGACAGTTTTTGAAATTGTTCAAGTTATTTTCTTGATATTCAATGTTCCATTCCTTAACACACAGTGTAACTCAGTCTTTCAGTCTTATGTTTTTACTTCATTTGACAAATGGAAAGGGTGAAATTTATTCATAGGATATTGTTTTCCAAACTCCAATGTTTTGGTTTAGGAAAGGTACTATTACTTTCCATGGCTGGAAAAACTGTTGTTTGGCCCAAAAGGTTGTTACCAGATGGTTGAAAAGCAAAGAGCCATAAAGGAATCAAAGCGTAGCACTCAGCCGCTGTGATAAGAGGTCAGTTGACAGTCTGATACAAAACTTCCCCTCATGAGGCACAAAGCTCTAATCTGCAACATGGTCAATCTGGCTCCAAAAAGCTTGTACTTATGAGAGCCACTAGTTGTAGCGAGAACGTTGTCGTTTGCCCTCACGTCCCGTCTCTTGTGGGCCTGACCTGTTGTCATATATCATAACAAACTTGAGCTTAAGTATATAAGCACTACACTGCTGATTTTATTCATGCATTGAGTTAATATTATCAAGTTCTGTGCATAAAGCAGGCCAGCCTTATGCTTGCAAATCCTCGTCTGGTCACTTTCTTAGAATAGACCGAAAGAAAGGAAATAATAGTTTCATAATTTTTTTTCAACGTTTTTATTATATAATTTTCTAAAGAGAAAATATAGATATAAAAATTTATTAATAATAATTATGAATCATTACTCCCATTGGCACACTTATTTTGATCTTTGGCTAAATCAGGGCCGGTGATAATTGAAAGTGGATTTGGGAATATATACTATTTTGTACTCTTAATAGG
>JAXCGZ010021253.1:0-12500 GCA_037179515.1 Halocaridina rubra | reverse complement strand
GATATTTATTTGAAGTGATTGAGAAAATTTTAATCAAAATGGTGGCTCTAAACTATACTGTATTTAGCTCACAGGCAAGGGGGTAAAAAAATCTAACTGACTGAGCTCATATATTGGTCGAGAGAACGGATAAACCGAGTTAACATATATATCAGGGTAAACGACCTCTCCCCCTGTTAAATATCCAGCCCAAAACCCAAAACTTCCAACACTGATAATGCTGTGGTCGCAAGAGGCTAATATGGCAAGGTCCTGCTCCTTAGATTTACCTGAAAAGAAAGGAATAATTAGCTATTAGAGCTCTTGGCCTTATCATCCTGAAGAAATTCACAGTAAGCCCAGTTGAATAATTTAAACTGAGGTTTGGACAAACAAATTTTCCTCTTGCTAATTGCTGCTGAATCTAATATGAATAAAATTATAGAGATAACAATTATGTATGCTCATATGGAAATGTATACATTTAGATAATGCAGTGCCTATAGAAAAAAAAAAACACAGGAAAATAATATGTGAAAAGGGACACAAATGCGTATGGGATTGGAAATAAAATAAACAAAGAAGTCAGTAATACTTATTTCCTGCTCAAGTAGACATATGACAGAGACTTTTCCTACTAATCAAAAATCTTCATTCGCGAATACGGCATATCATCATGTAAGCTGAGGGCTTAATAGTGTGCTAGCTGTTAGACTCCTAGTTAGGGGCAATTATATGTTTCAGGATCTTTAGGAAAGCCTTAGCAATCAATCAGAATAGTCAAATAAATATCAAATATATATATATTTAATAAGGTTCAATACTTTAAAATGTAAGGCAATAACAATGGACAAAGTTTAAGAAAACCCATATTTTGGTATTCAATAGCAGGAGAGAATGACTCTGAGAAAAGACATTTAGGAGTCAAATACTGGTAAATTTGTGTCTTGCGATACATAAAATGGTATAGTAAAGGCTATATCTGATTGAAAAGAAGTGAAAAACCATTTTGCTAAGTTCTAAAATAAGAAATGAACATATTACTGAAAGCTCCTGCTCAGTTTACATTAATTTCTCAACAACTGAAGCACTGTATTCTCATTTCCTATTCCTCATTGCACTACAGACACCTACAAAATTTAACAGACACGTTATTATACGCACAAATTAATGGAAATAACCTGACCTGAGCTTGCATCCGAAACACACTGAAACTTCTCACTAACACTGAAAGTTTGACAAGAAGTGATAAACTTTATTAATTGCCAGAGTCGGAAATTAATGCATTCTACTGATGTCTCTGTTCATTCAAGACACATTTCCCAATCTCAATGGTATTTTCTAACATTTATTTTTTCTCCTTGTACTATAATATCTACGTTTCTTCATGCTTACTGTTGGATTGTCAGTGTGCTGTGGTTTCGAATGCAGGATCCTGGATAGTTTCAAAGTTGATCACATTAATATATGCGTTTAATTGGAAGCAAAAGGGACTCTACTGCTATGATAACAATTAACTGTCAAGACACAAGCACCAGCTGAAAAAAAAATTATTAAATGTCCTACCTGGAGCAAAAACAATGTCCTTGATTTTTCCAAAAGTATTTTCAATATAAGTTCTGTCGTCGGAAGCGATGACAAAGAGGGGCTTTGGAAATTTGTTCCTGTAGTAACTGATGGCTTTATGAAAATACGGATACTCAGGTAACTTTGAATCATACTGTTGCTGGAAAATAAATAGATACTGACATGGCATAAAAGAAATATGAGAATAACATCATTCGCAATTATTTAAAAACATCTCCCCAACTGGAGGCTACAACTATTTTCAAGAAATGGTTGTAAAATACAGTACTTTTAATGCTTTAATGGCTTAAATTATCTGAACATCATTATTAAACTTTATGCTATGAACTTATTTTAATGCCTGGTTTGTTTTAATTTTGATATAAATATATGATAACTAAGTAAGAAATAAGAAGAAAATTTAGATAGAAGAATAAGAATTGCAACATTTCATAAATCTCATTAAGAAGGGGCTAAATCGAGCATATATTCTTTAGGCTGATACTATTAATTTTAGTATATATTAATTGAATCTATTAAACACCTAAAAAAAAAAATCCCTTCAAGCTGTGTGTGTTATATGCCTGCTTTAATTGTGTTTACTGTTTACTGGCTATTATTTATTTGTTGCTATTTTACAAGTTGAGAAGGGGTTCTTTCTTGATATTTTGCTTTGTATTGTTCCTGGTATGCTAGTTTGGTCATGTGTTGAATAAAGCTTGGAAATCATACCAAGTGTTTCAGCCTCATTACATTTTGGTTAGGTTAGATTAGGCTAGGTTAGATCTGGTTAGGTTAGCTTGGTTTGATTACGTTAGGTCAGGTGACTTGTCTTGTAAATTTGAAATACCCTTGAGCACCCTGGGATTATTTTTCTTTACAAGACCCATGGAGTGTATGCAAGGGCTTTTACTAGTATCTTTCTTCCTCTAGCATTTAACTAGTTAAATGGTTCAATCAAAATGCAATTCACCATTATAGCTCAGATTGTTATATTAATGCATGAGCAGTTCTTTAATGATTGGCTGTTCACAAAGGGTTAAGATATCTAAAATATACATGTGAATGATGGCTGCATGGGCAATCAAACGGAGTAATTCAAACAGTATGATTAAAACTCGACTTGCTAATCAGTATTATGTGGGTAGTATTTAAACAAATGTGACTGTAGATTGCAACAGTTCATCTGATCAGAGCCACCATGGTTTTATATCCCTCAGCTGTTTTATAATCATCATACTCATAATCACCACGGCTTTATATCTTCAGCTGTTTTATGATCATCATCTACATAAAGCATAATGTGTGTATACAGTAAGACTTAAGAAAACAAAAACTCACTTTCTCCATTTCAAAAAAAATATTCGGCCCCTTATCGATTTGAGGATTTTTATACACATTAATATCAAAGCATTTAAAGAACCTAATATGTGGTTTTTTGCCTATTTATGCTTTATCCTAATAAAGTGCCAAATGGCACTCATGAGAGATATCCAGATGTTATAAAAAAGAACCACTGTGTCAAGATAAATTTGCAGTGATAGCTCACACTCATTTTCTTAACGTAGTCAGTGCGTCGTACGTGAATTCCAATGACAGTGATATTCGTCCTTCCTACATTCCTTGCTTTCAGTGTGTTCTCCCTGAATTTCTGTACCTTTAAATCAAATATAAAAGATATTATTCTAGTGCCTACTGCACATGCAGGTCTCCTCTTAGAGAGCATTGGAGTGTGAAATAATAGTGAATGCAGTAAAATTACAAATGCAAGATCTTAGATCACCTCATAAACTTGATTACTACAGAATGATATTGTTGAAATTAAATCTTCTATATCCAGTACAATCTTATAGTATATTACAAATTAATCTGCTCGTGGTCAGTAATCAAGTCAAAAGTAAAAATTCACAAGTTAGGTTAGGCTAGGTAAGGTTAGGTTAGGTTACATTAGGTAGGTAGGTAGGGTAGGGTAAGGTAGGCTAGGTTAGGATAGACTTTTTCCTGTGACTTTATTTCTGTAACTTTTTTACCTTGATTCAATCTGCTAGTTGGTGATTAAGTTTTTCAACATCTGTGTTTATGACTGTAATGCTATTGAGCAATAAAACTCCAAATTGTACAGGATTGCATCCCATATCTTAGGCCGCTTTCACATTTAAGTGGCACGTCGACGTGGCATGCCACGTGGCACGCCAGTTTCAAATGAACATCCGGAAATATATGAAGCCTTTCACACAGAAGTGGCATGACACATCCCATGTGCCATGCCACTTCGTGTGAAAGGTTTCATATTTTTCCGGATGTTCATTTTAAACTGGCATGCCACGTGCAACGTGCCACTTTAGTGTAAAAGCTGCCTTAGGCATGTAATAAAATTCAGTATTTGGTTAGGTGTACAGGGAATGTAGAATGTAATATCCCTTTAAAGTGTTTCATTACTAGGTCGCTAAATTTTTAGATGATGTTATTCTAAGTTTAATTTTTGCAAATATACTATAATGATAATGATTAATTTTTCATGAAATATGAATTTCCAAAAAAAAAATTTTTTTTTATTTTTATTCAGTACTAAAAATGTTCTTCACCACTACGGTATTAGTAGCTAAGAAAAGACTTACTTCATTTTGAATTTCTGTGGAAAATGTAAATTCTTCCCTTATCTCACAGCAGTATGCGTGGAATATTTGTGTCTGAAATGGCCATCCTGGAAATTTAAGTTTTTTCATTATTAAATGTACTGTTTTTATTAATGCCTAGGAGATGTGCCAAATCGATAGAACTGTGTTACTTTAGTGTGCAGTCTATATCACTCTCTGTACTGTACTCTGTTGTACCCTAACCTAACCTATCCTAACCTAACCATGTTAGATTAGTTTGGTTAACTCATTAATCTGACCAGATCAAACCAAACTGATCAACTCTATCTTTATTAGGTTAGTGTGACAATGTTTTGCTCAAAGTTGTAATATATCTAAGTATTCAAGTATGTCATTTGTGCGTATTTTGATGTTCGTGCGCTCAGCGCCACCTATGCAGTACTGGTGTACTGTAGACAAGAGCGGAAAATATATGCATTGTTGGTGAGCCCCTACGAAGACGTTTGCTTGTCCTGCTGGTGTGCTGTATTACTTCTACCTTTACACTTATTTATATGTGTTTACATTGCTGCAGTGATCCAAAGAACTCTTCTTATAATGAATCATTAGTTAAGTACCCAAATACATTACATAAGTCACCAGAGGCTGTAGTCTTTTCTTATTAAAAAAAACCTCACTCCTTGCATTTTGAAGATTATGATAATTTGCAATTTATATTTCAGTATAGCACTAATTTTAAATATATCTTGTTTAATATTCTTGTACGTGTAGAAAAAAATCTCCCTCCTAATCCTCTGTTTTCTGCTTTTTTTTTTTTCTCATGAACGATGCCATAATCCTAGTGAGTCTGCTAGATACGTCGTTTATGCAATTTTCTTATTATAAAATTGCTTTTGCAGACAAATTGTTATATTATAAAAATTGCTCTTGCTGATAAGTTTGTTATAAATTTGACGTTGCTGATATGTCATTAGTCTGTCTATATATATTTCAGTAGCTTCTTTACTATTTGAATATTTAAAATTCCTTCTCCAACAATGCCAAGAACGTTCTGCAGGTATTTCGCCAGTAACCTATTTTGCCCACAAATATTTCTCATTTCTTTTGTTTGCCTCCGCTTGTTACACCTAAAAAACTATCTCTCCTTTGCATTTCTGCCATAAATGCCTGCCAGGAACCACCACTTTAGTAAAAAAAAACCCATTGGGGGACGATTTACTGCTCTGAATATACACCCTGCAGGCTGGCCGAAGGATGACCTCACCAAGAGGGACACTTGATCTCACTCATATGGTGGCCCAACATCCCAGAGGCAATATCTCGCCTCAGCAGTCACGCTTACTGGCACAAACAAGGTGAGGGATGGTATACGATAAAGCTCGTTGGTCAAGCAAATTGGGAATTTGAGAAACTTGTTAAATTCGTTGCTTGTCAAATCCGTTACTGGTCAAATCCTAAGAACATTTTTCTCAATTCCATTCCCATACAAATGTACTTTTGTAGATTACCAAACTGGAATCTCATTTGCCAGTTTTAATTCCTTGACCCGGAAATTACTGCTGATGTACATTGATAAGAAATTTCTTTCACTGCGGGTGCCAAAGTAATATTTCACCACCAGAAGATTGCTCGTTACCACGTAGAAATCTATCCCTTCTAGCGAATTCTAAATTTCATTTCACCCCTTTCTATCATCGTGAATAAGTGTTCTACGTCAATACTTGAAAATGAAAGTTTTTTTTCGCCATAAACTGCAAATTAATAATTTAACTAAAGTGTTTACGCTATAAACTGCAAATATTTGATAAGTAATTTTGCCCTGTTGGCATTGCAAATGTTTCTTGTTAACCAAAATTGAATGAATACATACTGGATTTATATTGCTGATTCTTCATTTATTGGGAATAAAGCGCTTTGAGTTATAAATTGCAAATACTTCAAAAGGTGGTTTTGCCACTTTGCCACTACATGCTGTGTCTTCATTTTATTGAGAATAAGGTGTTTTGAGTTATAAGTTGCAAATACTTCAAAAGTTGGTTTTGCCCTTTTGGCACTGAAAATATTTCTTGCTAACCAAAATTGAATGAATACATATTAATCTCTTAGATTCTTCCTTTATTGAGTAGTCACCATGGCTCAAGCAGTAGCATCCGCGACTTTGAAGCATCAGGTCGAGGGTTCGGGCCCCGTCATGGTCTGAGGTTAGCAAAGGCATGCACTCAGGGTAATGATTACATCTGCCAAAACAAGTCCTTCGCAAGAAGGCGACCGTCATAGCCCTTGTAGAAAAGGGAGTCCGTGACGTAAACCTAGAACATTCTGCCTTTATTGTAAATAAAGAGTTTTACCATATAAATTCCAAACAATGAATTACTAATTTTGCCCTACTGGCATTGCAAACATTTATTGTTACCCACAATTTAAGGAATACATACTGTATTTGTCTTGCTGATTCTTCATTTATTGAGAATAAATTGTTTTACTCACAAATACTTAATGATTTTGTATGCTCTTTTGGTAGCGTAAATATATCTGGCTAACTGTGACTAAACAATATATTTTTAGCCCATAGAATAATATTGGAAACTCATTATTTGTGTGCTCTTGCCTTCAGATTTCACATTATTAATGGTGTGTCGTTTCTGTTTCTGCAATTGTGGTGTCCTCTATTCTACACTGCCTGTGTGAAAGAAGTGATCGTCGAGTTGAGGTCAAAGTCTTGGCATCCGTCTGTGGTGCCGGGAATCAAAATTATGCTCACAACCTCAAGGATTCGAGGCAGCATTCCATAAATTTAAATCTTTTTAAATTTGTTCCAGTTTTTCAAAAATTAATTCTTTTATTTAAAGTGTCATTGCATTTCCAAAATTAAAAGAAAGTTGAATTCTGATAAGGTGTGCATTACAGATTAGCCTTGAATGTTTGTGAGCTCTTAACCGAGTTCAGTACCTTGAGTCCCATTAGTATAACAGAAATTTAACAACAATTCCCCACAAATAACTTGGCGCCCAAACAGGGACCCAGATAGACAGACTGATTTTGATAAATTTTCTTTAGATTTTGCTTTTTAACATTGCACATAAAACCCAATTACCATTGGCTCAGATTATTGAAATGAACAAATCGTAGGCTGTGCATAAAATTTTTATCGCTCGAGACGTTGCGAATCAGAAATTTTTTATTTTTCAAAGTTAATTATGGTAACTAATATATTCCTTAGTTGCTATGTGGTAAGCAAAATTTCAGAAATCTGCATGAGATTCTGTGGTAACAGAATTAAGAAATTTTGCATGACAAAAACAAGTGTTACTTGAGATTTCATTTATTTGCATGATAAGATTGAGTTTTAAAGCATTGGTGTTTTATATATCCATTAAAGGATGATATTCGCTAGGAATTGTTTATATATCTTTGGGATTTAGGAATTGGGAGTAAGCATATTAAGTACATTGCTTATAAATGAGTTTTTATATTCAGTCAATGACTATTTATAGATAGGGAAGAAAAACTGGCTTCGTTTGGTGAGCCTAGGCTGACCCCTTCATGTGTCTGGCTTGTCACTCAAAAATAAATTATCTCATTATTAGTAAACGCATGTGCAATTTGGCTGCCTTATAGGCCGAACGCTAATCTTTGGTGTATATTACATAGGATCCGTGCCCTTTTGGCAATACTCCAGAATTTTACTTTGGAAATTTAATTTGTTGGTACTGCCATATACACGCTCATATGCAGGCACAACCGCTATACTTGTTTGTATTCTCTTGCACCGGGTGCTTGTCCTTAAAATTAGTTGTTGCTCATTCCTTTCATTTGCACCATAACTGCAGGTACTGCCACATGTTGCTGTTTAGCAGGCACAACTGCCATTCTGTATTACCAGTGTTTCATGCACAGTTGTTTTGCAACATTTTGCTGCTGTTGAACATGATTGTATTTTGAGTCACTTTCATAGTGAGGTTTAGGGATCACCGTTACGTTTAAGTTTGAACTGTGGTGTTGAATTTCTTTTCCTCCTAGGTATTGTGTGGCTCTTTCAATTTTTTTTTCTGCCGTAGAATTTTGCTTTTTTGTGGTTGATTTGTTTTGGCACTTCATTGTTGACAGTTCTGGAACTCAACATAGAAACCAGGCAGTCACAGGAAGCCATTGAAACATTTGATGAGGAGAGTTACCAGGACAAGATGATTGCTATGGGTGAGAAATACAGCTATTCCCCAGGACCGACACTCCTCGAGTGGGCTCAAAACAAGATGGCTAAACGCCGAGCTGACCTGGAGAGGAAAGTATGCGAGAAGGAGCAGACACAAGTGAAACGTGAGCATAATCAGGCACAGGCTTTGAGCGGGAACCCCACACAGTAGTGCTTCACCCGGATATAGGGACCAGCCTCGTGAGAGGCCCCTCCCAATACAGAAATATGAAGACAACAGCAAGCAACCGCTCGATACTTACATCCTTTCTTTCAAAAGTATTGCCACCGCTAATGATGGCACAAAGGCTGGGAAGAGTTGTTGTCTGCTCACTTTCATGCTATCCGGGCCATCCTGTCTGCTCGCCCTGGTCAATGAACTTGACCACAGGCAACTGAGGGACTAAGAGAAAGTTAAACACACATCTCTCGCCTCACAGAACTTTTCGCCAGCTGAGTGTCGTGCTAGGTTTGTCTCTGCTTTCCCATTGAAAGAGAACTGTAGTGCCTTTGGCAACCACAAGGCTTACCTCTTTGATGAGTGATTGTGAGTTGCAAAGTGTCCTCAAGAGAAGTGGTATCCGTTCTTGATGTTTAATTCAATTGCCAATGAGCTCCCTACAGACATTCTTGCATTTGTAAGGACCCATCTTAAGAAGGAGATCAACTTCGAGAATAGTTTAGCCACTGTGGACGAGTACCTCCAGCACAACCTGCCTGGAGTGCGTCTCTGTGACCTTATGAGGGCAAGAAGGGCCGATCCTAAGGCTCGTCCTCAGAGTGCCAACTACCCCACAGCAGGCCTTGATTCTCACCAGAAAGGAGATCGCAGGAATGGGAAGCACAAGGGCCCTTCCCAGAATTTCAATCATCCAGCTCATCCTCCTCATACTCCTAAGCCTTATTAAGGCCATGCACCCACACTCAAGGAGGACGACTCAGAAAGACCTAAGCCTCAGCAGTTCAGAGGCAAGGGCAATTACCCTACTCCACCTTCCCAGGGATTTCAGCCTAACTCTAAGAGCCACCACATTCCCTCTCACAGCAGCAGCCAGCATAACCATCTGGCCACTCATTCAGCCCATGCTGTAGAAACAAGGCCAGAAATGGCCACCGAGGATAACAGCGAGGACCCACCGTACAAAGTTGCCAATATGCAATTCACCAAACATGATGATTCCAATATGGTCCCAACGTGCCTAGGAATCATAAAATTGTGTGGAAGCTGAGATAGGCCTCGACACAGGGGTCTGTGGCATATTTTTTTTTATGAGAGATTCGTCAGGGATGAAGATTTCACCGGCAAGATCGTTTGTGTGCAGGTTGCTGAAGGAGAACCTCAGCTACGACACTGTTGCATCATTGACCTGGACTGCAAATACTATATGGGAAAACCCCCAGCTGTGGCATTGATTGGGCCTATGTACCCTGTCTTGCAGGGCCGTGTTCTGAACCTAGCTCCTATCTTCCAGACTGACCTCTACCATGAGGACATTTTTCAGTGGAATATACCTTGGGCAAAGTCACAACAATCAATTTCAGCAGCAACTACTGGCTCTGACATCAGGAATTTGGATGATTTTTTTGATTGACTCCATTGACTCTGCCACAGTTAGTACCTGTAAAGTGGAACACAGAGTTTCCCCCTCCTTTACCAGATGATGTACCTCTAGAGCAACTGAAGTTCCATCCAGACTTCCCCAACTGCAACAGGACTGCCCCAGCCTCAAATGCTGGATGCAACAGGCCACCGAGGGAAGAACCTTTATGGTGAGAGGAGGAGGCCAGATCACTTACGCCTTTGAAGATGAAGTCCTTCGTTGGCATGTGACTAAAGACGGCCACACCTTTAAGCAGTTGGTGGTGCCTGCTTTGTTGCAGCATCAGGCTATGTATGCGGCACACCATTTACTTCTGAGTGGACACAGAGGCAAAGCAAAAACTCGGCACTTTCTTCAGAAGGCTTTTGCATGCCAAACATGTATGCCAAGGTGGACAGATACGTGGGCTCCTGCCCCGTCTGTTAATCCACCTCTACGGCACTGGTACCAAAAGTCCCCATAGCCATAACTAAGCTCTCAACGGAGTCATTTTCCAAGGTCGCTATTGACATATTAGGTCCTATTAACCCTGCTTCTTCCATAGGGAAACAGTTCCTCCTGGTTTACATCGACCTGGCAACAAGGTACCCGGATGCAGTGCTGCTATCTTCTATCACGACCGAAGCAGTCGCTCAGGCCCTAATCAAAATCTGCTTTAAGGTCGGCTTCCCTGAGCAGGTCACTTCTGACAATGGAAGTCAGTTTACAAGTAGGCACTTTTTGTATGAAAAACATTCATACAAGTGTCCATCATGCCCAATCAAATGGAGCATGTGAATGCTATAACGGGACATTGAAGCGATGTTTGTGCAAGCCAGTGATAGATATACCCAGGCATTGGGACAAGTACATCCCCGCTGCACTATTCTCCTTCAGAGACATGCCCCACAACACTACTGGATACTTGCCTTTTGAGCTGATTTATGGTCATATGGTCAGAGGTCCAGTGGAGTTCTTGGCAGAATGTTGGCATTCACCTACCATCGAGGACAATGATAGGGATGTCCATGAGTATATTTTGAAGTTTTTGTCCCATCTCGAAAAGGCCTGGAAAGCTGCACAATTAGCCATTAAGGGTCAGCAGCAGACTGCCAAGCTCCTCTTTGACAAGCATGCCTGGCATCGTGTCCTGACACCCGGAGATCAAGCACTGTTACTTCTTCCAACAGATATTCGCAATCTAATGCTACACTGGAAAGGACCATAAACTGTGGTACACCGTGTGACCCCCGACCATTACGTGTTAAATGTTGATGGCAGTAACCGGAAATACCACATTAACCAGCTAAAGCTGTACTGCTTCAGTGGCTCATGAGGACAGTATTCCAGAACCTCGACAATGTCTCATGCTTTATAGACGACATCCTGGAGCATTCTCAGGATTGGTCATCGCACCTCATGACTTTTCGCAGAGTTCTTGCCTGTGTGAAACAGCATGGACTTCATTTGAAACCTTCCAAATGCGAGATTGGTTTCACACAATTGCAGTATCTCAGCCACTTGGTCGGAGAAGGAGTTATGTCACCATTACAGGACAAGGTACAAGCTATTAAGGATATGGAGAAATCTACTACTATCACTCAAATGAGATCATTCCAGGGTAGTGTTGGCTACTTCCAACGATTCCTTCTGCACTATAATACTATCGCTGCCTCTTTTCAGCAAATGACCTTCTCAAAGCGAGGTAAAACCTCCCCTGTCCAATGATCAGACGAGGCAGAGAGAGCATTTTTCAAGCTCCAAGAAGCATTGGCAGGTCAGCCAGTATTACAACTGGTAAATCCTGATTTTCCCTTTATCTTGCAGACCAATGCCTCAAACAAAGGCATGGGTGCCATGCTATTGTAAGCCCGGTCGGACAACTCAGCAGAAGTAGCTCCAGTGCAATATGCAAGCCGCGGGCTTTGCCCTGCAGAGAGGAATTACTCCATCGTAGAGAAGGAATCTCTAGCCGCATATTGGGGCATAAAGAAATTTGAAGTCCATCTGTATAGCCGACTTTTTACACTAAAAACAGACTACCATCCTCTCCTGTATTTATAGACTGCAGACAAGCTGATTCCTCGACTGAAAAGGTGGGCACTTTACCTGAATCATTTCAAATGCACCGAGCAACATGTTGATGAAAAGGACAATGACCTCCCTGATCTACTAAGTCGAAGGTCATTACCCTCAAATGAGGAAGCCGGTGTTGTTAGCCTCAGCTTAACTAGTCTGTAAAGATTACTTCTCTGATGTGTTGTTTATTTTTATGTTTATCTTTTACATCTTTAATGCTGTACTTGTTTATTTTAGCTTACATACGTATTTCAGTATGGCCATGTACGTGTAAATGGGTTTTACTTACTTTTCTTTAGTATAGAGTGGTTATGCTCCCTTGTGGAATGTATTCATGTGTATTAACATTATTACCTATGGAAGACGCAGAAGAAGATGGAGATTTCTTTGAGTGTAGTTTTATATTCCCCTTTTGTGGGGCTCTGAAAGCCAGAACATGGGAGAAGCTTTTAGTTTAGTGTTGAGCAGCTGAAGTTGTTTTAAATCTAGTCGCCACTTTGTTTATAT
>JAXCGZ010021252.1:55000-62656 GCA_037179515.1 Halocaridina rubra | reverse complement strand
TAGCAGTAGCATGATTACAGTCACTGCCACAAGTAGCAAATAGCAGTAACGCTATCTTAACAATATCAAAATCTTAATAAGAGTAATGTAATCATTAACAGCGCCATAACAGCAATATAACTTCATCATTACCTGTTGCAATAAAGCAATAACACGGCCATGTGACATCATCTTTAACAATAACAGAAAATAGCGATAATCATCACCAACACTAGATTTGATGGCAAAAATCGTTATCATCATCAAATTGCAACATAGCCAAATTTATCCCCATTTGCAGCAACACAGCAACATGTTGCTCAAGAAGGGTCAGAAATATTAGCGTCACAGCAGCAATGAGTTGTGCATCCCATACAATACCAATGTCACAATCAGCTGTAGAAACACAGCACTAGCAGTGACACCATCATCCTTTGTTACTCTCACATGCACCAGTATGTTCCATCATTTAATTCTCCAGTATTCGCTGTTCTCGTTCGATGATTGTGCATTATTTCCTCCTGTTAGATTAGTCAAATAAAATTCATATGTTTTCGCTGAATTTTTCCTCTGATATCAATATGAGATACTGTGATTAGGATGCTATTCATTTTTCAAATAAATAAATTATTGGTGGTACTTCTTTATCTTAAACCATTCCCGTGAATATAATGTAGGATTATGTTAACCTAACCTAACCTAGGTTGTTTAATATATATAATAAGCATAAATTATGCTCGAGGGAAAGACAGCATTACATATACAAAGATGTAATAAATTTCTAATATGTATGTTATGTACCAATTGTGACATATATAATATAATTAATAAATCACTGTTTTAAGCAAGTTTTATAGAATTATTCAAATCTCTCTTGACTAGGATATAAAGCAAGACGACCACGTGCTGTGAAAACAGACCACTATTGAGATAAAACCTGACTGAAATCGAAAATGAGTATAGAATGACAATAACAAAGATGTAAAAAAAAAAAAAAAAAAAAAAAGATGCTGTTGCTAGTGGGAGTTAAAATTTGACGATATGATGACTACGATACAACTTAGAAAAACAAAAACAAAACAAAAATCAAAACAAAAACAAAATCAAATATATATATGTACATACATACATACGTACATACTATATATATATATATATATATATATATATATATATATATATATATATATATATATATATATATATATATATATATATATAATTGGATAAAAAAACTAATAATGGTGTTTATGTGGCAAATTAGAAATATATTACTTCGTTCACTGAAAACAAAATAGTTACATTAGCTACCGTTAAAATTAGATCTATAAAACTCCGCCAACAAAGATATTTCGAAAATAAAACAGGGAAATAAAATGAAAGGCTAACAATAAATAACTCGTCCAAAACCTTAATTACGCAAAAATTTTTAAAGAAAAAAAATGGAAACTATAACGCAAAAAACTCTCAAATATCGTAAAGACTATAACATATATATGCATATATATATATATATATATATATATATATATATATATATATATATATATATATATATATATATATATATATATATATGTATATATATGCATATACATATATATATATATATATATATATATATATATATATATATATATATATATATATATATATATATATATATATATATATATATATATATATATATATATATATATATATATATATATTCTTTCGTGATTATTGTTATCATTACTCATCTTCTTCTTCTTCTTCTTATTATTATTATTATTATTATTATTATTATTATTATTATTATTATTATTATTATTATTATTATTATTATTATTTTTATTATTATTGTCATTATTGTAGTTATTGTTGTTATTATTATTATTATTATTATTATTATTATTATTATTATTATTATTATTATTATTATTATTATCATTATTATTATTATTATCATTACTCTTATTATTCTTTTAATGTTACTGTTGTTGTTGTTGCTGTTTTTGTTGTTGATACTATCATTATCAATTTTAATATTTTTCCTTCCACTAAAGACCACACCTGAAATGGTCCACTTGTTCTCACAAACTGCCGCTAATCTTTTGTTTTGACCTCCCCCATGTTGCCTATGAATTATTAGGTGCATATGGTGGGAAATATAAAACCTTCCACCAAGACTCTAAACTGTTGCCATTTATGTATATCGGTTGTTGAGTTGTTGACTTTTTCTTTTTTCTTCTGTCTTTGTGCATGTATATCGCTCCTTTCGTTTCTGTACATTCGATACCTCTGAGGATGGGTAGAAATATATACAAGAAAGTACTAAGGATCTCATATATATATATATAAATATATATATATATATATATATATATATATATATATATATATATATATATATATATATATATATATATATATATATATATATATATATATATATATATATATATATATATATATATATATATATATATATATATATATATATATATATATATCTTTCAGTTTCCTTACGTAGCCATAACCATCCATATATACAATATTCACGTGTTTCTCGTGATACAGACTTTTTTTATGAGTGTGACACCGGGATTGGCAATGAAATTACCCTCATCAATAAAGGCTTGGGCATGAATGAAACATTAAGACTAAGGAAAAGTAAAAGGTTAAGGACAAGGCAGATATGATGTAATAATACACAATCGGAAAAGGATAGACTGAAAGAATAGTTGAAGTACTGAGGATCTAAAGATATGAGACTATTAGGCCTTGGGATGACGATAGATCCGCTTTTTGAAGGAAGATAGGTCATAAGTATTAGGAAAGACAGAAGGAGGAAGAGAGTTCCAGAGTCTGGAGGTAGATGGAAAGAAGTAGTCGCTGTACAGACCAATCTGCGAGCTACAAATGTCCACACAGTACCTGTGAGACAAGGAGGAAAATTTTCCACTTCTAGCTTAAAACAATCACACCTGTTCTTAAAAAATGGTACCTGTGTGATATTATTTTCCCTTAATTTTTAGTAATAACTGTTATTAAATGGGAAAAAGTGGAAAGGAAACATAATATGAACAAACAGGAATCTTCTAGGAAAAGATTATGATCGAAAAGCTCAAAGGAATACAACATAAATATATAGGAAGAAAAGGGATGTTACGAATAAGAGACTTCGAAAAAGGTGTTAAAAACCGACCTCACACATGTGAGAAAATTTCACATCTCATTCTCTTGCTATTCCGACATGCTTTATGAGTGGAAATGTCCAATACCTTTTGGCCTCCCGAAGGAAAAAAAAAATTCTTGGAAAGCTTTAATCTTCTCTAAAGTCTTAGAGGAAGATAGAGCAACGCGGAAAATTCTGAGAAAAGAAAAACTTTCCAAGTCTTCTCAGGACAGCTTTAGGCAAACACCTCCACTTCTCTTTCTTTGAATTTTCTCTAACATATGCATGTTTTTAATACATGCTCTAAGTGTGAATATATCATTAATATTTTCTCATGGTGTCGCAAAAGATACAAAAAGCCGAACTATTCCAAATGTGATTAGTAATCCTGCTGAAAAAACAGAGCCATCGTCTGTTAAAGGGATATGGGTATCTAAGAAAAATACGTTCTCGACCTATCATTACCTATTTCCCATAAGACACATGATATGTACAATCTGCATGATGTCTTACAAACAAGTAAAACAATATTCTCTTTCAAATAAGAGTCTAAGTTCAGAGAAGAGGTATTTTTCTTCCAGAATGGGGATCACAAGTCTAAGTAATTCCTCCTCCCACTTTTTCCAACTTTTTCCTCTTACTTTTGTCCTCCCATTTTCATTTCTCCCACTCCCCCTTTGTTTTCTCTCGACGCAAGTAACAATGTTTTCTCTCACAATGGAACGAGAAATGCGGTTTCGATGGCTTAAAAGATCTTTTGTAAGGGAGCAGAAAGGATAAGCGCGCTGTGAAGAGAGCGTGAAAGAGGCACACTCAAAATCAACCCCTGTCGAGTACAGGAAACAAAAGACGAATTGAAGAAGAAAGAGATCAAGCAATGGCACCAACACTGGCATGTTTGGAAAAGAGCTAAAACATATGTGCAGAAAACGTAAGTCAAAGTCAATGTTTTACGTCACGGAAACCCTTTTCTACCAAGGGCTAGGACTGTTGCCTTCATGCGAAGGACTTGTTTTGGCAGATGTAATCGTTACCCTGAGTGCATGCCCTTGCTAACCTCAGACCGTGGCAGGGCGCGAACTCTCGACCTGCCGCCTCAGAGTCGTGGACACTAAAAAAAAAAAAAAGAGGAAAACCAAGCTCGAGCAAAGGCAGTAAACATTCATCTCACGCAGCCTAAATGACAAAAAGGTGGTTGACACGAAAAAAAACTAAAGTAAAGGCAATGGTGAGAACATTGGTGGCAATAACAGCAGAGTAAACAGTAGCAGATAAAAGACCTGCACCTTTATGAATGCCAGTGGGAAGGAAAATCAGTCAAATTATTATGCAAAACTGTTGATGAAAATGGAACAAAGGTTACCGAGAGAAAAAGTAAGATAAAGATTGGAAGGCATGTGACAAAGAGAAAGAGGTCATTTGAAGAGGATGCTATTCGACTCTCTTGGGTATACAATCATTGTGTGAAATAATATTCATCTAACACTTTAACTTAACATATGGTTTGAGAACCACTTAAGCAACGGTAAGTATCAACTTCAAAACAGACATAAAAATCAGCACTACCTATGAAGCCCTTGTTTAGTGGATTTATTTTCATAATTTGGGTTTCCTCATGTGTAATTTATAAAAGGGTTGAGAGAGAGAGAGAGAGAGAGAGAGAGAGAGAGAGAGAGAGAGAGAGAGAGAGAGAGAGAGAGAGAGAGAGAGAGAGAGAGAGAGAGAGAGAGAGAGAGAGAGAGAGAGCGAGAGAGAGAGAGTAATAATAATAATAATAATAATAATAAATCTTTATTTCCAAAGTACATTGGGTATTCAAATAAGATGCATATATATTCCAGATAGACATCTGTGGTGTACGATATAGACATACTAAAACAAACAAATCATAAAGATGAGTGTACTATTAAAATTTACTAGTAAAATCTTCCTTTAAGAGTAACTTCTTAAGATTATATTTAAAAGTATACACTGAACCAGCATTTTTTAGTTCTCTGGGAAGCTGATTATATAAATGAGGTCCACGAATGTTTATATCTCTTGAGCCAATATCAGTTTTAGACCTTCGTACTAATAAATCTTCCCCTTGACGGGTAGTTAACCCGGTAACTGAGCTTACTGTAGAAAAATTATACAAGCAATCAGGAAGATTGTTTCTTAGTATATTAAAAACAAAGGTACATATATCAGAAAACATATTTATCTCTAATCTTTATCCATTCTAGATCTTTTAAAACAGGAGAGATGTGCTCGTATTTTCTTACATTGCCAACAGCCACTCGTGCTGCAAAGTTTTGTAACTTTTGTATTCTTTGTAATTGAGTCTTATTTGTACATCCCCAAAGTTTGAGACAGTAATTAATTAAACTCATAGCTAAGGACTGGACAATTATTATACGAGTTGATGTTTCAAATGAGTCTTTTACCCTATTTAGATATATTAGAGTACCCATTACTTTTTTATAAATTTCATCTATATGCATTTCAAAATTCATGTAACGGTCAAAATAGACACCTAGGTTCTTTACCGAGTTCATTGGCTTAATGATATTACCGTTAAAATTTATATGAAGATTGTCATCAACTTCTGATAATAATTGTCTGGATCCGATAAGAATAGATTGGGTTTTAGTTTCATTAAGAGAGAGAGAGAGAGAGAGAGAGAGAGAGAGAGAGAGAGAGAGAGAGAGAGAGAGAGAGAGAGAGAGAGAGAGAGAGAGAGGAGAGAGAGAGAGAGAGAGAGAGAGAGAGAGGAGAGAGAGTATTGATGTGAAGCATAAACATGACTGATGTATTTCATTACGAATTCTTTTAAGGCAACATCTAAAATACGGTTTGGTCTTCCATCAAAGATACTGCAGGTTAAACAAACCAAGCAGATAACATTAAAAACCAATACCATAATGATTTTCTACAAAAATATGCAATAGATATATGTATATTTAAACTCTAGAGACGAGTTATTCTGATCGAAAAATGTTTGGGGAAAGCATAGGTCAGAATGTATATCGCTTTTGTAAAGAAACGAGTATCCAATAATAACCACTGCAAATCCAGACAGGAATATTCTAGGGGTATAAGTGGTATTCCCCTATCACGTGTATTCTAAAGTTGTCCACCTCATTGGCAACATACAGACATACGCTCTCTCTCTCTCTCTCTCTCTCTCTCTCTCTCTCTCTCTCTCTCTCTCTCTCTCTCTCTCTCTCTCTCTCTCTCTCTCTCTCTCTCTCTCTCTCTCTCTCACTCTCTCTCTCTCCCACACACACACACACACACACACACACACACATACACATACACACTGTGTCTGGTAGCCAGCTTTAAAAGCCTGAACTCCATTTTATTTCACTTAGTTCTGTCCAATTCCATGATTCGTACAATTATAATTCCAAGACGTTCTTGCTCCACTTCTACCTCACCGCACTCATTCCATTTCCCTCTCCCAAAGTTTCTTTTCCCATTCCTCACGCTTTAACTTCCCTTTCTCCTCCTTCGACGCCTTCTCCGAGTCTTCAACGTTGACCTATGTTGGATACGCCCCTCTATCACATGTTACAATCACTCACGGCTGATAACCTTGCCTTCGCCTCCCCCTACTTCCTCCTCCTCTCCTAATATCAAACGTTTCTCCTTGAAGTTGACTCACTTTTAACGTTTTCGTTTTCCTATGACGATTTCTCTCTCTCAAGTTTCGTACAGACTTAAAACTTGACATTAAATTCAACAACGATTAATATCCAAAGTCACCATTCTCAACTGGTATCGTCATTTATCTTTCCGAACTGCAACTTTAACACTTCTTGAGTTGAAAAATGAACCTGCAACTTTCAACTCTCTCGTACAAGAAAACGGCTGCAGGTTATCAACATTTCATTGACATTTCTGAATAGTTTACGTCATATTTAATGATAAGCATATTTATCTGTTATGACAGAAGTGATTAAATATTCCTGCTTGTATAAGATGAATATAATTATTTCTTCAATTTCGTGAAAATCTTTACAGATTATATACCCAATTTTTTCTCCCGTAGGTGACGAATTTCTATTCCAAGCTCAATATGTAGTAGTCAATATTTATCTATTTTCAGTAACTTTTGTTCAACGCACCATAGACCACTGATATCTCCTTTAGTTTTTAACATCTTTCGGAACACCATCCTGCCCCGTCTGTTTATCACCTATTTCTCTTACCACCTTCTGCTCTCTCTCTCTCTCTCTCTCTCTCTATATATATATATATATATATATATATATATATATATATATATATATATATATATATATATATATATATATATATATATATATATATATATATATATATATATCGATATCTCCCTCTCTCTCTCTCTCTCTCTCTCTCTCTCTCTCTCTCTCTCTCTCTCTCTCTCTCTGATTTATGGACACAACACAGTGTTACCAAGTAATAGATTTCTTCTTTTTACTCTTTTGCTGTCCTCTTCTCCCACAGTTCCCACCCGAGTGATATTGCGGAAGATTAATGAAGTCAAA
>JAXCGZ010021252.1:42500-47500 GCA_037179515.1 Halocaridina rubra | reverse complement strand
ACACCATCAAATACTTTCCCTGCATATCTTGTAATTGTTGGGGAAAGGGTTGTATATATTTCCCTGTGCATTATACACAGGATTTTGTATGAATGTACTCATTCTGCACGAGCAGAGTTACATTTTCACGAGTATAAAGTCTAATGTAAGAATAGAATATTATCAGAAATGCCATAATCGGTATACACCTCCAAAAATCGCTCACCTTAAATATGATGTAATAACGTGTGCTACAATTATGACAGTCCTGGTTAATATGCTCAATAAATTAATATCATCAAAGTAATAAATATACATTTAATTATATAAATTACTTTTAAGTGTAAACTGGATATAAGAAAATCTGTTAGCCTGGATTATTACTTTGGTGATGGAGGGGAAACAGTGATACATACTATCTTCAGTTATACATATACAGTCTCCAGTAATACATAACAGTACATGTACGACTTTACTTCGTTTATATATATATATATATATATATATATATATATATATATATATATATATATATATAAGCTTTTATCTTAAAACTCACTGTTGCTAGAAAAAGCACACGCATGCACAATATATACATAAAAATACTCAACCATTAATTTTCATCAGTTTTATTTTCATTATTTATTGATCAGAGAAGGAGAGGACCGCGGTAGCGCAATGGTTAGAACACTCAACTCGCAAAGTGACAGACCCGCGATGAAACCCACCACAGAGTGTCTGGAAGGGCAGCCAGCCCTAATTCCTCAGCATCAACCTGTCTGTGTCTACCGCCATAATGGGGATTAATAGTGACACAGAATTGCAAACACTTAGAAGAAGATGAAGAAGAGAGAGGAGGAGGAGGAGGAGGAGGAGGAGGAGGAGGAGGAGGAGGAGGAGGAGGAGGAGCAGGAGGAAGAAGAGGAGGAGGAAGAGAAGGAGCAGGAGGAGCAGGAGGAGGAACAGGACCAGGAGGAAAGGCAGGAGGAGAAGGAGGAGGAGGAAAGGCAGGAGGAGGAGTAGGAGGAGGAGGAGGAGGTAGAGGAGGAGGAGGAGCATTACTAGGAGAATCTAGCACTGCCAGCATCATTACCAGTAATACCATTCTAATGACTTTCACTCCGACATATTGAATTATTCAAATCTACCAAATGTGAATAAAAATAAAAATACAAAGAACGAAAGCAATCCACAAGCCTCATTTGTGCTTGCAAGAAAACAAGTGTGACAGGGGGAGAGCGAAAGAGCAGAAAGAATGAGATAATAAATACAGAAAGACAAAAGAAGTCAGCCAAAAGAGAGAGAGCGAGAGAAAGGGTATAATCATAAAGATTTTAGACGACTTAGATATGAGAGTCAGAGGGCAGAGATAAAAGATTCCATGAACAATGGAAATGCACAAGAGGAAATTAACGCGAGAACATAAGAAAGGTATGAATGGGATGGAGGAGGAGATAGAGGAGGAGGTAAAGGAGGAAGCAATCAGCGTAGATCAGTGAGAGGAGAAGAAAGCCAGCAAAGTGAGGATACGATTATTCCTATAAGAGAATGTTTTCACTGAACAAGCACAAACAGTGCATATATTCACTAAGACATAGAATCATATAGCAAAAAAAAAAAATTCACGCATTCATACATGCTTGCATGTATACTTTAAGTTAGGTTTGTGAAATGCGTTTGCTTCCTTTTCCATGTGAAATATATCTTTATGCCACACTTTTTGGTATAAGGTGTTCAAAGGTAGTGGAAGAGCTCTATAGTATAGTTGTTAGTGTTGCAGAACCCAATGGGACATTTAAAAAAATTTGCTTACGCTGAGAACAACATTTACGTCCTGCAAATGTAACGCTGGGGGAAGTTTTTAAAAAATTCAACAAAAACTTAAAAGATCAACCACTAGCTGACCTTTAACCTAAGTCTTACATACAATTATCAGCTACTGTAACCTTGACCTTTAACATTTCAACATCAAAATGTTAATGAGTCCCAACCCAAAGATCTAATAAGAAACTGAAACCATATCATTTGCGATCACTATCAAATACTGTCTTCACAGTCTGAGACTTGCAATGCATGCACTAGTCGTGCTGCAATATCCCTTCTTTGCAGAGAAAATAATGAGGCTGCAAGATCACAAGCACGCACGTCTCATATTCTCCTTTTCCCTATAATTCACTTCGTTCTCCCGATGCATAATCAGTGTTGCAAAATTGGACGCGAATGCGTCATGAGGTTGCCTCTTTCTAGGGGATTATATTTCCACGGTTGATGAGAATGTTACAGTCTGGTCTAAGCTACAGAAGCGGAATTTAATTTCAAAAATATCTGAAGCAATAAATTTTTCCATGTTCGAAAATCAATTACTAGGTTAATCACTTGAAACGTATGGATCAAGATTCATAAGGCCACTTTTTATAAGATTAGATTTATGGGACCATGTTTACATAGCTTTAATGTATTTTGTTCTCTTAACTCACAGATCTTAATGATGCTATACATCCTTAAATCAAAGCCTATGCATATATGAAAAAAAAACATTAAATATTCTTTAATAAAGTTATTTAGGTCGAAATATTCCAGATCAATACTTTAACCATATTGGATTGTACCTTAAAGCAAAGGAATCGAAAAGATAATTCCAGCTTAAGGAAAGCCCACTGGTCCTTTAGATCCCGAATACTTGGTCAATCTTTATATCAGTTAACAATAAACCATGAAAACTGTATCAGTTTTGAATCAAGTTCTTCAGCTCATTGGACCTTTGACCTCAATCCAACCTAGGGCTATGCAGATTTTAAATGTTTAGGTACTTTTTGAAAAACATTCTCTATATCTCTAGGTTCCCATTACTTTGACTATTTTTCTTCAGTCTGTCCTCTTCCTCTGTAAATTATTACCTCATCTCTGCCTTGTCCATAACCTTTTTCTTTTCCTTCGTCTTAATGTTTCCTCGTGCCCGGGCCTTTATTGATGAGGGCAGTTGTTTTGCCTGTTCCGGTGTCACACTCATTATACATATATATATATATATATATATATATATATATATATATATATATATATATATATATATATATATATATATATATATATATATATATATATATATATATATATATATATATATATATATATATATATATATGTATGTATGTATGTATATATGTATGTATGTATGTATGTATGTATGTATGTGTGTATATATATATATATATATATATATATATATATATATATATATATATATATATATATATATATATATATATATATATATATATATATATATATATATATATATATACATATATATATATATATATATATATATATATATATATATATATATATATATATATATATATATATATATACATACATATATATATATATATATATATATATATATATATATATATATATATATATATATATATATACATATATATATATATATATATATATATATATATATATATATATATATATATATATGTATATATATATATATATATATATATATATATATATATATATATATATATATATATATATGTAAGTATTATGCAATTCATAACTTGACATAGAGACGGTGTGCGCCCATGCAGTGAATGTAAATTTGTATGCATTAAAATTAATGAAGACATTTAACTCCAGGTTACAAAGTCATTATCTTAGCAATTACTCCAACACATTAATCTGACGTTGCAATTAAACGTGTTACTGTTGTGGTGCCGATTTCATCAACAAAATAACTAAATTGACAAACATTAAGTCTCCTTAGAGAAAAATTTGCACAAAAATTACTGCATTTTAGTTGTAAAATATGTGCAATAGCCGGGGATGCAAAGTAGACATAACTTTCAAGAGAAAAATGTACATGAAAATATAAAAGTATGTTCGTCCGTTGCAATAATATTGCTTAAAATATAAAAGCTGCACATTATTAAGAGTCAGCTATCAAAACTGAAGGTAAATTCTGAAGTAATATCCTTAGCGAATGGATATGTGATACCTAATTGTGATTACCTATTTGTGTTTACGGGAAAGAGCCCAAAGCTCGTATCTTCCCGTCTCCTGATCGGTTCCATTTAGACTTAGTGATACTTATCATACCTGTCCTGAAAACTATGGATTGAGATAGCATTAACTACCTCCTCGCTTAGCGAATTCCAATTATCAACGACTCTTACACTGTGACTGTACATATGTGCTTGTATTACGCACACATGAACATATAATGGCGGAGTGAGGGTACTGGGAATCCAGTGCCCTCATATGAGTCAGTTGCTTATTTAATCCACTCTAACTTACAAATTGGCAACACTGCGGCAAACCTACAAGCACAGGGTCATACGAGGAAGTCCCTTTGGCTTTGGCTCAGAGGCCAACGGAACTAATCACAAGATAGGAAGTATCCAAAATCCACGATGTCTGGATTCCATCTCTTCACTCACTGAATTGCATGAAGGGGAAGATTTATAGTCCATGGATCTCCTCCTTGCCCTGCAAATGAAATTGCCAAACTCCTATTCCAATTCCATTTGGCCACATCCATCAGTATATGAAGCTTCATCGAACAAGACGGTTTGTGTTTTATTCGTCCCTAATGTTGTTGTTTCTAAAGTATTTAACATGTTCCCGTTTTTCTTTTTAGCAGATTTAACTCATTAATCGCTCTAGACAATTTGCAAGTGTGGTAGCTTCCATTGCAGAATTGTTCTTGGAATATATGTGTGCGTGTGTGTGTGTGTGTGTGTGTGTGTGTGTGTGTGTGTGTGTGTGTGTGTGTGTGATGTGTGTGTGATTACCTAATTGTGCTTACCTAATTGTGTTTACGGGAAAGAGCCCAAAGCTCGTATCTTCCCGTGTCCTCATCGGTTCCATTTTATACTTAGTGATACTTATCATACCTGTCCTTAAAACTATGGATTGAGATAGCATTAACTACCTCCTCTCTTAGCCAATTCCAATTATCAACTACTCTTACACTGAAAAAGTATTTCCTTACATCCTGCAAA
>JAXCGZ010021252.1:37500-40000 GCA_037179515.1 Halocaridina rubra | reverse complement strand
TGGCAGGTACTGCTGTGGTTGGGCACCACAGTGGGGGGTTGGGGCTTGCCCCGGCTGACGAATACCCATTGTAATGTAATGGAAATAAAGGTTTATTATTATTATTATTGTCATTATTATAATTATTATTATTATTATTATTATTATTATTATTATTATTATTATTATCATTATTATTATTATTATTATTATTATTATTATTATTATCATTATTATTATTGTTGTTATTATTATTATTATTATTATTATTATCATTATTATTATTATTATTATTATTATTATTATTATTATTATTATTATTATTATTATTATAAAAATCGACTTCACTTGAATGTAAGTACACAGAAAACCATCAAGCGAATACTAATTTTTTGTGAACTGAATTGCTCTAGTCATAAAAACATGGAAGCTTGTAAAGCTGAGTAACCTACATCGCAATGAATATCACCAGGTCAGGTTATTTAAGTTAGGTTATGCAGTAACTTTGCCCAATAATTGACGGGGTTCTTTTATGTCCTGGGGTTACTGGTCCTTAAAAGATCCGAAAAATGTCCAGTGTCTACTATTTGTTATTTCTTCTGTCTAGCGTCTCCTCTCTGCTACTAATGTCTAGATACATTCAGAAATATTAAAGCAAGGATTTTACTCCATCCCATATCATTATCGACCCTAATTTATGCAAAAGAGCAACTTCTAGGAAGGTGATAATTGTATCCATATCTATATAATTTTCAATTGCATCATAAAAATCCCTGGAGGTGTTTTTTTTCTCCCCCTACGCTGATCAATTATTCGACCATAATAGGAATTTTAAAACATCTAAGCGGCGAGCTGCAGAACGGGCACTTGTCCTCAGCTAAATCTGACCTTCAAGAATGACTCTTCTACGATTGACCGCGCATATTAAACTGCCTAGTAGCTTAGATTGATGAGTTTCCCTTAAAAAAACACACAAGAAAAGCCACTACCATCACTCCCATTAATTCAAAGAAGCTTTAAAGAGAGAAGCGCCAATTCAAATCATATGCAGACCACCTTTACTACCAAACTCAGCTTATATCGAGAAATGTTGCATTTCGTTCCCACTGTATATATTGTAGGTTTATACCCAAAATGTTTTTCCTTTTAAAAATTATATGAAAGCAATACGAGTGAACCTCCAGATGGGGAGTTGCCTAATCAGTCATATTGCTATGACTGGATATATCTAACTATTTATTTATCTATCTATCTATCTATCTATCTATCTATCTATCTATCTATATATATATGTATATATATATATATATATATATATATATATATATATATATATATATATATATATATATATATATATATATATATATATATATATATATATATATGGCATTTTATCATGCCCGGGCCTTTATTGATGAGGGCAGTTTCTGCCTGTCCCGGTGTCACACTCATAAATATATATATATATATATATATATATATATATATATATATATATATATATATATATATATATATATATATATATATATATATATATATATATATATATATATATATATATATAATATATATATATATATATATATATATATATATATATATATATATATATAATATATATATATATATATATATATATATATATATATATATATATATATATATATATATATGTATATAATATATACATATATATATATATATATATATATATATATATATATATATATATATATATATATGTACATATATTATATACATATATATATATATATATATATATATATATATATATATATATATATATATATATATATATATATATATATATGTAGGAGCAAGTGATGGACCGGAACCAGTGGAGACGACTAGTGAAGAGATGCGACCCCATATGAAAATGGGAACGCAAATAGAGGAAGAAGAAGAAGATATATATATTATATATATATATATATATATATATATATATATATGTATATATATATATATATATATATATATATATATATATATATTATATATATATATATATATATATATATATATATATACATATATATATATATATATATATATATATATATATACATATATATATATATATATATATATATATATATATATATAATATATATATATAAATATATATATATATATATATATATATATATATATATATATATATATATATATATATATATATATATATATATATATATATACATATATATATATATATATATATATATATATATATATATATATATAGTATCTGTGTGTGTATGTGTATTTCATTTATCTGTACTCATGAAAAAGAACTCTATGCTCGTACCTCCCCGTTTCCAGGACGTTTTCACTTATTTACTCACCAACACTTACCAGACCTTCCCTTAAAACATGAATGCATCTGGTATTTACCGGCTCCTTGCTTAGTGAATTCCAATTGTAAAATATTCTTGCACTAAAAAAGTACCTCCTTACATCCTAGCAAAGACGCTTACTTACGAAGCCTCAA
>JAXCGZ010021252.1:25000-27500 GCA_037179515.1 Halocaridina rubra | reverse complement strand
TAACTCTTCTCCATTCAGACACTGAGTGTCTTACTCTAACCCTCTGTTCCCTTCCTTCTAAGTAAGTTTTTATCCATTCCAAAACATTTCCACCTATTCCAGCCATTGATTGCAGCTTCCTAATAAGTCTCCTATGTGGAACAGTGTCAAACGCTTTCTGGAAGTCTAGGAATATGCAATCTACCCAGCCCTCTCTTTCCTGTAAGATTTGGCTTACCTCATCATAAAATTCTAATAAGTTTGTTACTGTTGATCTACCTTCTCTGAAGCCATGTTGCCTCACTGACAAAAAGTTGAAGGATTCCAAGTGAAGAGAGATATGTTTCCTTAGTAGTTTCTCCATAAGTTTGCAAACTATGCTGGTCAAGGAAACTGGTCTATAGTTCAGAGCCGTATCCCTCCTTCCCTTTTTGAAGATAGGTATCACATTTGCTTGTTTCCAGCATCTTGGAATCTCCCCCGACTCCAGTGACTCCTTAAATATGATACTTAGTGCCACTGATATTGTGTTTGCGCATTTTTTAAGCACATGAGGGGATATGTCATCAGGACCTGTAGCTTTATGAACATCTAAATCCATCAGCGCTTTGCATACCTCTGTGGCTGTAAGGTTGATGTTCTCTAATACCGGCCCTTGAGCTTCTATCACTGCAATCTGAGGGGGTAGGGTATTTTCTACTGTAAATACTGACTGAAACTCCTTGTTCAATTCTTTGCAGATCTCTTCATCCGTCTCAGTGATGCTTCCATCCGCTCTCTTTAGCCTTAAAACCTGTTCTTTACCTTCAGTTTTCCTCTGATAAAGCTGTGGAAAAGCTTGGGATTTTCTTTAGCCTTCCTGGTGATGCCCCTCTCATAGTCTCTCTCTGCCTCTCTCCTTTTACTTAGGTAGTCATTTCTTGCTCTTTTGTAGGTTTGCCAGGCATTTATGTTTTTTCTCCTCCTATACCTTTTCCAGCATTTGTCTCTCCACTCCTTAGCTCTTTTACACCCATTATCGAACCATTTCTCTCTGGCATGAATTACACCTACTTTGGTGACAGGTATGCAGCAATCTACTATCTTCCCATATTTCTCACAAAAGATGTCATACATTTCTTGTACAGATTTGTTGTAAAATAAGGTTCTCCAGTCAATAACTGCAAAAAGCTCATTCATTTTGATGTAATCTCCTTTCGGATAGTTCCTCCTCATGTCCTCAGTGCCTCTACTCTCAGGAAGAATATCTTCAATGATATACTCCATCAACAACACACAGTGGTCACTTTTTCCAATTGGTGGTTCATACTCAATATTTTCAATATCCAACACATTATCTGTGAACACTAGATCAAGTAGTGATGGCTCATCCCCACCCCTGGCCCTTGTTGGTTCCATTACATGTTGGTGTAGGAAATTCCCTTGTACGCAATGAGTCCTCACCACTGTGTGGGTCAAGATTTATCCAATCTATCTCTTTATGATTAAAGTCTCCCATAATCAAAATCCTACATTTTTTTCCCCGTGCCATGTTAACAACTGAGTTTATGACTTCAATAGTACCTATATGACTTTCCTCATAAACTTCAAGCTTATTTTGGTTCCTTGGTGGGTTGTATACAACAGTTATTATAATGCTCTCTGACCCAGTATTTATGCGAGCAACAAGAAATTCCTTGAACTCACTTTTTATAGCCAAGTTTATTTCTTCAACTTGAATCCTTTCACTTATGAGCAGTGCTATCCCTCCACCAGTCCTCTCAGATCTTTCAACCCTTAGTATTCTGAAGCCCTTAGGAAAAACTGACACTGTTTATGTCCTCACTCAACTTAGTCTCTGTAATTGCTACTATATCTGCCTTACTGTTGTGAATCCTATCTTTTAATTCTACTGCCTTACCAGCTAATCCATCAGCATTTGTGTATAACAATCTTAATGAGGCCCCATCCCCTGATCTTCTGTCATTATCTTCTTTATCTCCCCTTTGTCTGGAAGAAGTCTGAAATGAAAATTTTTCTTCTGTTCTTCATTTCTTTCATCATTTAACCTTCTTGCCTCTTCCAACAAGTTTTTGATCTTTCCCATCTCTTCCTGTGTTCTGTATCGTCTAATGAACACTTCTTTGAATTCTTGAAGGTCTTTTAGACTTTTTTTTCTCAACAATATATCCCTACATGTTTCCCCTCTCTCAAAAGTTACTTTTGTTGGTCTCGGCTTTCCTTCCCTCGAATATTTACCTAGTTGGTGTATGTTTACAATATCCTCAGGACCACATACTACTCCAAGCTTTCTTATCAGGTCTACAACCCTAGCTTTATTTTCTTCAAGTCCCCCCTGCCATGTTGGCTCCTGGGATTCACTTATGCCTGAGATTACCACTGTCTTCTCCTTATCAAGTGCCTGTCTGATGAGTGGGTTTGCCCTTTCCATCACAACGTCTTTCATTTTTTTGATTACTGTCTCTTTATAGTCAACTGTTTGTATGTTTTCCAGTGCCACCACCTTTACAGCCTCTTTTAC
>JAXCGZ010021252.1:0-22500 GCA_037179515.1 Halocaridina rubra | reverse complement strand
TGCTATCCCACTGAAAACCACTCTCTTTGTCTCTCATTTTTCTGCCAACTCTTCCATAAGCGATTTCAGTGCACATGTTCCTCGTACTTTACCCCTCTCTAAACCTATGCCCTACCTTATTCTATCTTCATGCAGAGCCCATAGGATTCTTCATTCTCTAAAGACAAACAAGGTATCTGTTATCAAAGCAAGTATCCTTAAAAACCGGTAGTTTGCAGATGAACTGGCTCCCAAGCTTTGCAGTCTTGTTTGCTTCATTGTCTCAACCAGTATCTATCCTTCATCTTGGAAGTATGCTCTAGTTCAGCCTGTTCCTAAGAAGGGTGACCACTCTATTCATTTCAGCTTCTGAGCTATTGCTCTAACCTATGTAATGCTAAAGTATTTGAAATTATATTCAATGCTCACTTCTTGAATCTAAATCACCTATTTCAAGTCAAAATCCACTGGAGACCTCCTTTCCTATCTCACTCATCAATGTTCATCTTTCCTGAAGACATATGGGGAATCCTTTGCCATCACCCTTGATATTTCTAAGGCTTTTGACCGCGTCTGGCACAAGGTTCTGTTGACCAAACGTTTTGCTTAAGGATTAACCCCTTCTCTCTGTTCCCTGATTTCCAGTTTTCTTCCTGAATGTTTTATATCTATGGTTGTTGACGGCACAACATCTATCTCCTTCCCAGTTACAGTGGTGTTCCACAGGAGTCTGTTCTTGTACCTGCTTTTCTTCTTCTCTTCATCAATGATCTCCAGTCCCCATCCTCCTCTCTTCACCATGCCTTTGTTGACGATTCTGTCCTTCATTTTTCCTCTGTCTTTTCTTTACAACCTTCATCTGCTATTGTAATCAGTTTCGTATAACTCTCTCTTCTACTTTCACTTCCATTTTACAGAGAGTATCTAAGTGAGGCACAAAAAAAAGTTAGTTAAATGCAGTGCTTCCTAGACACAGTTTCTGGCTATCTCTCTATATTCTTGTCCTCCTGATAGCCCTATTGACTTAAAAAAACTAACGAAATTTACCCTCTTAATTCTAGTAAATTATTATGAATCCAGATAGCCTCCTACTTGCCTTGGGGGAGTCACATATCCAAACTTCTAAATCTGCATTGAAAAAATTGGGAGTTCTGTTTTGTTTTCTTCCTTACATATCCTCTTTTCAGTTACTTGAGATTTATAAAGGTCTTATCCTTCCCAGCTTAGAATACTGCTCATACTTCTGGGGTGATTCTTCTTACACTTATCTCCTTGATAGGGTTAAATCTAAGGCAAGCAGTCTTATCAATGACCATTCTGTCACTTTCAATCTTGATTTTCTTTCTCTTTGCCATAAGGTATCATTCATTTCTATTTTCTGTCGCTACTACTTCCATCTCTGTTCTGATGAGTTGGCGAGTTGCAACCTCCTACACTGCCTGTAGCTCGCGGATTGGTTAATGCAGCGGCTGTTTCTTCCCATCCACCTCAAGACTGGAACTCTCCTCCTACATCTGTCTTTCCCAATTCTTATGACTTATCTTCCTTGAATAAGCAAATCTATCGACATCTCAGGGTCTAATCCTGCCATACCTCTAGGTCCCCATTACTTTGATTATTTTTTCAGCCCGTCCTTTTCGTATGTGTATAATTCTCTTAATTCTGCCTTGTCCATAAACTTCTACTTTTGCGTCATCTCAATCTTTTCTTAATGCCCGGGCCTGTTGAGGTCAATTTTCTTGCCTGTCCTGGTGTCACACTCATAAAAAAATGCAGGGGCCCTCCCCAGTGAAAAAACTAGAAAACTGAAGGGAAAGATGGCAACTTAAAGTCACGGAAGCTGGCTAGCAAAAATTATTACTCCGCGATTTCTGTAATTGGCTTGGAAATCTAAACTGACATATTACCACTTGATAAATTCAGTAAAAACTTTCAGTATTTTTGGTTGACAGGGATATAGGTAAACAATATCTTAGCAATGGCTGATACTATAATGTATGAATAAGTAAAATTCCATTATTTCCAAAAAATATGCAGTAAAAATTCATTTTCAGCTAGTGTGTTAATGCTCTTTCAGCTCCTATTTGATATTTTGTGCTATCTCTGTTTCATTTATGTCCTTTGGCAGAATGTTCCATTATTTTGGCACCTCTGACAGACAGGGCTTGCTTTGTCTGCTATTTTTGTTTTTGTTCTTGGAATCACGAAATTTTGTGATTGTCGAGTTTTTCTTTCTAATTTGCATGACCCATTCAGGTATGACACCTCTTATTAACTTAAACATAAACATTACTAATTCGAATTTGACTTGGTCTTCTACTTTACACCAGTTTATTTCCCTTATAAATGGTATTGTCCGGTTAAACTTTTTGCCATGATCAACAGCGATTTTGGCATCAACATTTTGACTTTTTTGAATCTTGCATTATATACTTTTATTACAGTCGCTCCATATCACGGATCAATAGGATATATAGCTAAGAACTAAAGCCTCTACTATTTCATATGCTGTTAATGTAAAAAATAAAACATTTTTATTTCTGTTTAAGAAGAAGAACATGCCTTTTGCTTTAGTACAAATATATTCGATATGAGATTCAAATGATAAATGGCTGTCAAAAATGAGTCCTAAGTTCCTAACAGATGGAAGTGGTGTAACATGAGAAGATCCTATTTAAATTTCTAGATTTTTGGGTATGCGATCTAGATAAGCTCTTGATCAGATAAATATGACATGAGTTTTACTTGAATTTACTCTAAGTCTGTTTCTTGTAAAATATTGTATTACTCTTTCAAATATGGATTCCATTTCTAAGATTAGGATGTCAAGATGTTCATTATTATTGGAGGGAAGAAACTGGATATCATATGCAAATTGGACAAGCATGGCGTTCTGAGCAACAGTTTGTAAATCGTTTATAAATATATCAAAAAGTATGGGACAGAATACTGAACCCTGATATACACCAAATTCAACAGAGAGCTTTGATGATACGAATTTTTTCCTATTTTTACTGGATGCATGTGATTAGTTATATGTTATTATACCAGAAGTCATCTATATGTAAGTCTTTCATCTTCCTTAAGGGAATCGGATGAGAGACACTGTCGAAATCTTTGTAGTGGTCACATAAGGTAAGTAATGATATCTCATTCTTATCTAGGTTTTGTGTAATATGTCAGTAACCTGTGTTAAGGCAGTTTGTTTAGATAGGTCCTTCCTGAAGCCTTGCTGGGTTTTCGAAAATAAATGGTTTCTTGACAAGTATTCATACAGCTGGTTTGCTACAATATTCTCTAATATTTTTTTTATAAAATGGGAATAGGGTAATGGATCTGCAGTGACTTGAATCCTAATTGCCTGCCTGTGTAAATACTGGGTAAACAGTTATGTAGAAAACTAGTATAGGTAGTGAATCTTTCGAGAAATTAACAGACATTTTATCAGCTCCACAAGAATTTTTTATTTTACAAGTTTTTTACCATATTTATTACTGAGATTATGTCTACAAGTGAAGCCTAAGTAGAGCACCTAGATAGTTCCATGTTTGAGCAATTTTATTTTAGTTTTCTTGAATGCTGCTTGACTTTATGCTTTCATAAACCTCTTTCCCTATGGTTTCAAAAACCTTATTCAAGTTTTCACAACTCGAATGGATCATTTACATTTATCTAGAGTGCGAGGATTTTTTTTTTTACTAAGTTGATTATAATTGTCCATATGTTACCTTGTTTTAGTTTTACAATCCTGGAATTTGTTTTTGTAGTTATTTTTTTCACTGTTTAATGAGTTTCTACACGCTCTTTGGACAGTTTATTTTGCTCTTCATTCAATTCATTAATATTTCAGTTTATCTTTTGTTTCATTATATTTCGATTTGATATTGCGACCTTTATTTCATCATTCATCCAAGGAGCTAGGGGGTGAGTTAATTATCGTGTTGCTATTGGAACACAAATATTTAAGACAATTGTCTCTAAGTCGTCGGTATTCAGAATCTACTTGTACTTCGGGACACAGCCTAACAAACTATTACAGAAATTATTTGCAATGTAGTTTTTCAAACTGCGAAAAGTTTTCGTTGGTAGTTGTTTTTTAGGCTTCTTCACATCTATCACGACTGATATAGGTCTCAGAAATGTGCATTGTTGCTACATATAGCAGGTACTGAAGTCCAAGAAATTCTTGAGACTTTACCTGGTCCCACAGGTACTCTGGAGGAGTGCTTAGCTGCACTTGATACTTATTTCACTCCACAAGTTAATGCCAGGTATGAACGGTTTTGTTTTCGACAGTTAGGGCAGGAAGATATGGAGAGCACAGATGCTTATGTTACTAGGTTGAAGAAACTAGCCAATACTTGTGACTATAATAATTATTGTACAAATTATGCTATTGTTGATCAGGTAATTGAGAAGTGCTTTATCTCCAAACCTTAGGAGGAAACTCTTAGAGGACGAGAATCTCACTCTAAATAGTATGCTAAAAATAGCTAAAGCAATGGAAGTAGCTGATAGTCAGGCTAGTATTATCGAAAATAAGATTAATGTCAAAAATGAGTTTTCTGCCAAAGAAATGGGTGTTGTTAGTATGAATAATAAGAATAATTTTCTATGCCTACATCAACACCGGATATTCTTGGATATTCGTTTCACATGTCTTATTATCCCTTCACATCTGACAAGTCACAACACTCCCCATCTCTGTTTCTCTTTTTATTTTCTTCGTGCCCAGTCTTGATGAAGGTAGGTTTTTTTTTCTTCTTTTTTTTTTTCTTTGGCCCGTCCTGGTGTCACAATCATTTAAAAAAATTGCTACTCAGACAAAAAAAAAATAACGCTACAGGAGTTTTAGGTATTATGTCGTTATCTGTCGACCATCCATATTCTTTAGCTGTAGGCCAATCATATTACAATTCCCGTTTTTAAAGGGCATCCCTCATGATTGGCCAACTGGAGATAACCTAACCTAACCTAATCTAACTTAACCTAACCTAACCTAACCTAAGGTGCTCTATCTCCAGTTGCTTAATTATAATATGCGTTATCTCCAGTTGGCCAATTGTGAGGAGTGCTTTCTCCGGTTGGCAGTGCTGACGTGCATCTTCTCCAGTTTATCCCTAAGTTACATCCAAACCGGGAAACGCAATGATTATTCGACAGAGCATGAAGCACCAATTATATTTCTATTTTGAAGAAATCAAGCTAAATGTTTACTTTCACCCCTAAAAAGACTTCCTAAACATTAAAAAAATGTAGTTTAAAAAAAAAATAAATCAATTCGTTTCTTAACATAGAGAGAGAGAGAGAGAGAGAGAGAGAGAGAGAGAGGAGAGAGAGAGAGAGAGAGAGAGAGAGAGAGAGAGAGAGAGAGAGAGATGACCAAACATAACCTATTTTATAATAAATAACATATTTTTTTTCCTAACTGGGGTGCGAAAGTAAAGAATTGCCGATATCAATTAAAAGCTTTAGGAATGAAAAATTCATATTGGCCTAGACAGTGTTGTTAGGATAGCCTAATATTCATAAAATTTCACTGGTTGAAATATATTTTTGTTTTCAATATATTATGATATTATGTATTTGTAATTTGCAATAAAAATTTAAAAAATCCTCATCAATTTATAATAATCTACATTTCAGCATAATAATTTCAGAGCCATTGCAGTGTAATTTATTCTTCTTTGCCTCTGGCTTAAACTCATTTCTATATGGGGTCGCTGTTTCTAGCTAGCCTTTTCCCCATTTTCCTGTCACACGAATCTTGTTCCTTTAGCACTTTGTCCCGCATATCATATTCTATATTACATGGTCTTCTTCTCTTCGCATTACATGACCAGGCCACTGTAATCTTCTTGCTTGTGCTTTCTTTGAAATCTCCGTTATATAACTTGTCCGTCTAACATTATCTTTTCTAATCATATCAATTCTTGTGACTCCACACATCCATCACAACATCCGCATCTCCTCCACTTCCACTACTCGTTCTTGAGTTTTCTTTATTGGCCATGTTGTGGCCCCATAGACCAAAGCTGGTCTTACTACGCATTTGTAAAACTTTCCCTTAACCTTCGCACTAATCCTCTTGTCACACAAAACTCCTGATGACCTTCTCCAATTTATCCAAGCACACTGTATTCTGTGGTTAATTTCAGGGTCCATATCTCCATTTTCAGTCATTTCTGAGACGATATTTTAAAGATGCAACGCTCTTGATGTCATCCAAGCCTAATTTCACTACTCCTTGTTTACTCTCTCCTCCCATCCATAGATATTTAGTGTTTACACTTTTTATTTTCAAACATCGTACTCCATGGGGACTCTTAGACATTTGATGTTGTGACGTCCATGAGGTAGAATATGTAGGGACTAAAATTTGATCCTTGATGTGGGCCGACCTTCACTTTAAACTCTTCTGCAGTACGTAGTACCAATAGAGCTTCTTACTTGTGTGGTTACCTCTTCATACATGTCCTGTATCACTCTAACATATTTTTAAGAGACCCCCTTCTCTTTCATATATCTAGATACTTCCTGCCTTGGTATCCAATCATTCGTTTTCTCCAAATCAATAAATACTAGATGTAATTTATTATTTCTCTATATGCTTGTTCATTGTTTGCCTCATTGCGTAAATTGCATCCTCCGAGCCATTCCCTGGCATAAAACCAAGTTGCTCCTCTCGTATTGTGGCTTCCCTCCTTATTCTCTCTTCTGTAATTCTTTCAAACATCTTCATGGTATGTGATGTCAGTTTTATGCCACGGTAACTACAACAATCATGTATACCGCCTTTCCCTTTGTAGATAGGGACCATTTGGCTGTTCCTCCAGCTATCTGGCGTTCCTTCTTGTTGATAAATCTTGCACATCGGGTTCCATGGTATGTCTATCCCCTTTTCTCCCAAACACCTCCAAACTTCGGCCGATATACCATCAGGTTCTATTGCTTATTTCCTTATCATCTTTCCAAGTGCTCTCTGAACTTCCCCTCTAATGAGAGGCAGAACTTTTCTTTCCTGTGGGTTGCCATCCTCTAATATTCTTCTAGGATTTTCTTCATTTAACAGCTTTTCAAAATATTCCTTCTCCCCCTTTGACAGAACTCTTCAATTCATGTCTTTGATCTGCATAAGGAGTACTAGATCTTTTGTCGCTCTATCTCTTCTTTTTTTCTATCATGTGCATATATTTTTTTTCTTAGCCTCCTGCTGTTTCCAAATTCTCATAGTGCTTCATTGCACTTGCCTTGGCCCTAGTTACGTCCTTTTTGTTTTCTTCTTCTTTCTCTACCTTTTTCAAAGTCTATGTATTTTCCTTTGAGTCATTTCAGTCATATGCTATCTCTGCTTCCTTCTTCTTTTTTAACTTTTCCTGTATTATGGTTCCACCATCAGGTCTTCTTACCATTTGGTGGTCCTCTGTCTGAAGTCTTTCGCAATAATTCTTCTGCAATTCTTAAAATCTTTGTGCCGTTTTCTACCCAACAGGTGTTCAAGTCGCCTTCTAATATGATATTACAGAGGACAGATTCTTTGATCCTATCTCTTGTCTCTGGGTCTTTCAGTATCCAAAACTTAATCTCAGATTGCACTATTTTCTTCCCTGGTCCATCTGGTCTTAGGAAGAACTCTGACACTACTAGTCAGTGTAGCGTGCTAGCACTCCCTCCTTTTATTATCTTGCAATTTTTCACTTCTTTTAGGAATCATGGCCTACAGATATGAGCTATATAGTATTTGTAAAACCTGACAGTACAGTACTTGGTAACAAGATACACTCTGACTGTGTCTTAGGAATGGTGCAAAGAGATTTAGAGAAATATAAATATGAATATGGCTACACCTAACAAAAACGGGAAAAAAGAGTACTGAATGCATGTGGAGTGTCAGTGGAACAGGGAAGAGAACGTGCAAGAGATAGTGAATTGTGATGGATGGGTGTGAAGAGAGTTGCCATGTGATGAAGTGATGGGGGTAAACCAGCTGCAGCTATCGGGTCTTATTGTAGAATATTCTTGTCTGCCTACCTTGTGGGTATCCCAAGCAGAGTGGATGGGGGGGATATGTGGCAACCATTTATCCCCAAGCAGCTGGGAGGAGTGGTTGAGGTATTTGTGGATCGTGGTGAATGTGCGAGTCTTGGCTCGGCCACCCCCCTTACAAGGGGGAATGAGGCATTATAAATGTACGTATATATGTTCTTTTAATAAATATAGCACAATATCTCACTCAATCAGTGACTGCTGTGTAAAGTACGTGGCTTTGATTCGTCAGTTCATCGGTTTGAGACCCACCACAGTCTGAGGTTATAGATGACAATCAGTTAGGGTATCGGTAACACTGCCAAAACCATTTTCCTTCAAAAGCAGGGCTTTTGAAAGCAAAAGGAGGTCTGTGATATTAAACCAGATTCAATTGCTCGCTCAGTCTACATTATCCAGCTGCATTCACAGGTTTCATGCTCAATTATCAAGGCCATGAGATCCAAACCAATTGCAATGTTACCATTCTAGAGGGCCAATGTAAAGAAGCCTCGCCTAGCATGAAGAATATTTCACGGAATACTCCAAGAAAAAAGAAATGCTATTTGGAAACAGAAATATACCGAAGGAAATAGTTTGATCATGTGTAAACTGGATAAAGCAATGATAATAAAATTGCCATTGGCTCTGCAATTTGAAGGCAATAATAAAAATTTTTGTTGGATTGCGAGATTACCGATATAACATACGACAATGAAAAATTATTGTCCTCAGCTATGAAATATATTCTCTTTTGGGAAGTCAAACTACATTTAATGTTATTTTCTTCTCCTTCTTCATATCTGATTTTCTGTTAAGGCAATAATTTCCCTTTGTAAGAAGAGTTTCTGTTAATGAGTGGTGGCTGGCCGGAAGATTGCATATCATTTGGGTGATGAATTAAATAAGAATTTGACTATATGTTTAGGAGCTATTTGTAAGCGATTTAGAATAGAAGGAGAAGTTTCACTAGTTTATACAACCAAATAAAAAAGGGTCAAAAATCAGCACCACTTAATATACTGAGAATCACATATAAAGCAAAATCTTGAGAAATTATTTAATAATGCGGGAATATCAAAATGGAAAAACTCCTTAGCAACTAACTGTACCTAATGTAACACAAAAAGCTTACTAAATCATTAACTATTGTATGATGCACTTTATGATGGCTTCCTAGTTCTAATAAAATATAAAGTACTAGATTTATAAATATATAAGTCACATAATTTCTATATACCTGTGCGTACTTATATTTTTCCCCTTCTCCATTCCCTTTACTGTTTTTTTTTTCAACAAAGCAGATTATTCTAAGTATCTTCCTTCATTTTTATTTTTAGCTTCTGGAGTTATTTCATAGGAATGAGTACACTAGTCTGTAAAAATATATAGCGCGATATGCAACTCCATGTAAATACCCCATACAGAAATGGAAGCAAATCACTGCAACCTTACATTACTTTGGATACATGTTCCAGTTTTATCTTTTTAACCATAGCATTTATCAAATAAAAACCAAATGATGGGACAATTCTTATCACTTAGTATTTTTAGGTATTGAAAATGACAATCTTTCATAATGGGATTATGCAATTAGGGACGACACTACCTGAGGCTTCACCATTTTAAACAACCTTTTCTTATCAAGGAAAAATATAAATAAAAACTAAAATGCTGTTCCATTTATTATCACAATAATGGTAGAAAATGAATGCCCTGCAAGACTGCTTCAGCAACATTCAAGCAGTCCCTAAATGTAATTGTAACAATTACTGACAAAGTCTCTTATTCCGAAGTCACACACCTAAGCCCATCAAAGTATATAATCTACTCAATGAGTATACATTACTCAGTAAATAAGCTACGTATCAGTAACACATTACTGAGATTAACTTAACACTTACGAGGAGAGCATCATCATTCACATAAAAAAAGTCACAGTAATATCATTCCTCCTATATAACTCATCAATGAGGAAGTTAACACTACAATACTATACCAGAGGAAATATTTCTAAGCGTTGTTTTTTGTTTCTGTTTTCCATAAGCTCTTTTTACTTCTAGAAAATCTTAAAACTAATAAGAACTTAATTCTTTTCTCCATAGGGAAAAGTTAGTAAGCATGAAATATATATCAGTAGCAAACAAATTTAGTCTGTTTAAAAAAAAAAACTTACTAATAACTGTTTGTAAGTAGTCCTATAGTTAGGAAGGTGGGTCATACATGGGATAATATATTGAAAATATAATAAAACCATCAACAAATAATAATTCTACTACAATATCTACCTACATGTAGCAAAAATAATTGTTGCTTTCAAAGTCCTACTAAGGCATCTACAATTAGCAGTCACTGCACATACTCAGTCGTTCATCAAATATAGTATACTATATACCAGCATTAACCAGCATCTAAAATTAGCAAATTCATATAACTAAAGAAGAAATAATACTCTGGGTAGTCTCCATGTACAAGTGGTGTAGCTGGTATCCTTGAAACTACCTGATAAATTAGTTACTGCATTACACTTTAAAATTAGACAAAACAATGTATCATTTCCTGGGCCATACTTCAATAAATCCTTTAAAATAAAAAGGAAAATATCATTTCTTGAGTGATGCTGAACTATTTAAAAAAACATGCATACCTAAAACAAATTTAAAATATCTCCAGTATATGTAGTGAGCTGCAGATTGAAGACTAGATAGATATGAAACACATACATATTGTAAGTATGGGGTTCACAACCTCTTTCATAAAAAAGCAAATGAGAACGATGCTGCTGCTACTTCTTTGGTGACAACATACGGTACAAACAACAACGCATTATAACGTACCAAGGAACTTAAATTTGGGGCCAAACTGGAAACAAATGGCCACAGAGTATCCCAATAAAGCAGCATCTACAACAGCATATTATCTGGAGTAAGTCAAATCATTCGCACCAACTACGAACAAAGGGCCAATCAAACTAATCTTATACACAAGGGAGATCACCAAATAGAAAATAGCTATTCATTTATCCAGATACTTTCGTTTACTCAACCTACATGTAATGATATTATACACAGTTACAAACAACAGTACCAAGCTCAGTACAAACATTCAGTCATACTAAAGTTTAACAAAAAATTTTTACAAAGACAAATGAGATACATCAAACGCAGGGAAAACACCCAGTCACTGACAGTTTTGGGAGCATATCAGTAAACGCCATCTAAAGTACTCCAGCTTCATAGCTTCCGCCCTCGCATTCCTCATTTCGTCTTTCATTAGGAAGGGTGTGTGTTGTTCTTCACAGACGTCAGCACTAAAACTGCACAGCTACAATGCCAACCCCTATCAAACTTGTAGGAAGTCACTCAAAAGTGTTGATCTTCTCTTCTCTACAATGTCCATTTGGTTCTCCAGTTCTCCTCTATCTGTCATCTCAGCTCGCTCAATCTTCCAAGAGAGATTTTCAATCTCTGCTTCTAGCTGTGCTTGCTGATATTCAAACTGTAACAAATAGGATAATCTGATGCTTAGCAAAATTAATTTTAAGTACACCTAAAAAAAATATAAATACATAAAAAGTGATTCATACTTTATATCAAATTTGAAATGCCATATCCAAGGAGCCAGCAAGGTGGTGCCAACTGAAATAAAAGACTTGAGAAAGTCAATCCCTTTTAGTCACATCCGACAAGAAGCTGAACATGAGTGCAGAATTTTTCTCCCCCACAACTGTTTTAATAGCTTCCTGCAACAGAGAATACAGCGGGAACTTTTGCCTTTCTACCCACCATGATTATCCCATATAGACGATTTCTTACAATATGCAGGAAATATGAGGGGATATTTCATCTTCCTCACCATCTGGAATATCCCTTACAAAGGTGAAATTTTTCTCCTTGCCACTGCATTATCCAAATTAATATCATATAAAGTTCTGATTGTGAGTGAAAGGAACAGATTGTTAGTAATTTTTTAGAAGAAAATTGTTAATCTAGCACTGACTGAAATAAAGATGAATGGGCTTGTACTCTGGCTCAAATAACACTTGCAAGGGAATCGTGGCCATTTCATTTATATACACACAGACTATAATAAACCTGTCTGAACTGATTTGTACCAATTATGGTTCTCTTTATCTTTTTATTCATTTATACCAATCACAACTATGCAACTTAAACTTTAAAAGGCATCCTGCTTGAATGAGCTTACTACCATGTATTTCATTTCCAAATTTACAGGATTATACACAGATGCACCCCTATTTACGAACAATCGAGTTACATTCACAAATACGAACATGATCCGCCGATAGTAAAAAAAAACAAAAAAAACCTGTTTGCAGCAAATTAAAACTTTCCGCACATTGACGAGTGCGCCTTGTACAACGTTTGGCTGCTAACAAGGCACGGGCAGCACTGTACCTGTAAGTTACCAAGTTGTCCCAGTCTATTCTCAGATCGCGTCCAATAGACATTGAAACTCTCCACTGTGTACCAAGTTTTTTGTCATAAAATATCTTTCTCTTTGTGTAGCAATCATGAGTGGTGTAAAGCACGAGGCTATTGATGTTAACGATGCTTCAAAGAAAAGGAATGCCATTATAATGGAAATGAAATTGGTAACACTAAAGAGACTTGACAATGATGAAAAAATGGTGAATGTAGCCCGTGCTTATAATATAAAACGTTCCACTGTGGGCACGATATACAAAGATACGGAATGTATTATAGAACACATAAAAGATGCAGTGCCTATGCAGTCTACTATTATCAGTAAGAGGAGGGGAAGGCTTATCAAAGAAACGAAAAAACTTTTTTAACATTTTGAATAGAAAACCAAGGGCAACATCGTGTAAGACTGCCTCTTATTCCGTTGCATTCTGCTCTGTATGCTGCCTCATCTTCCTCTTCCTTCTCCGCTCTCGAGCAAGGGGAATGTAAAAACAGCTAAACTTTACCTCATCGCATATGTCACCAGAAACCTTCGCTACCAGTTTACTGTAAAAGGCTGGTACTGTACAATAGTTTACTGCATGTACTATTACAATGTCTCATTACTGTACGTATTATTATAAGAATATGATTTGTGTTTTATGGTTTATTAATGAAAATTATTTGTGCTATTACAGTACGACGATCCATCAAGGTGCCTACTAGTCCATACACTGCCTCCTCTTCCCCCTTCCCCGCTCTCGAGCACGTCACCTCAAACCATCGATTCCGGTTTAAGAGGTTGGGATTGTACAGTAGCTTACTGCATGTACTATTACACTGTCTTATTATTACTGTACATATTACAATTTATTAATATAATTCATGGTTTACGGAGTATTGACCACAAGTATTTGTGTTATTACCAATAAACTTTACATTCTCTCTTACCTCACCGCAAACTTTTGCTACCTGTATAGAAGGTTGTTACTGTACTATATTATTATTACAATTTCTTATTATTACTGTACATAAAATAATCTATTAATGTTAGTTATGATTTATGGTGTATTAAATAATAGGGCGTTTTTACGATTGGAAAACATATAATAAAATATGCCGTAAACTCTTACTGTCAAAGGTGATTATTATTACAGTACAATAAGTATTACAATTTCTTATTACAGTATTATTATTACAATTTACTATATATAATTTGTTTTATTACCAAAAATACTAACTCAGTAATACCTACCATCACTTTACCATAGCTGCCAAACCTACTCCACAACTATCAAGTGGAATAACCCATGTATTAATGTAAATATTACTGTCCTTTAAAGCATTATTATTATTGCATTTAAATTCATTAATACTCTATTTCTTAATTTTAGTTTTATGTAGAAGTTGTGTTAAGCCTAAGTACTGTACAGTACCGCATATTCATGTGATGTGCAGTTTATTTTTTTGCCTAAACACAACTAACAAATAGTTCTACTTACAAGCGGATTTCTGGAACCTAACTCGTTCGTAAGTTGAGGAGCGTCTGTATTCACAAAACTCCTTTGCCTCAGTTACATAAACTCTCATTATTCCTTTTCCTTTCATTATCATGGCTAAGAACCATGTTGATAGCAAGCTGTATTTCATTCATATGCAATACTTTAATAGTAATTTATTATACTTTTTACAATATTACAGGAATTCAATGCTACTTACTCCCATTTACATAAATGCACGAGCATAACCCTCTACATATTTTTTATTGCATCTTTTGATCCTGGATGCCTATTAACTAGCTAATCAAAAGGTGTGTCCACAGAAGTCCTTACAATACGACATAAGGTTCAGGGAACTAAATTGCGTGTAGCCTTGTATAGCAAACTGCAATATAATATTAAAAGACCCAACATAGTGATAGGTTTGCAGAACAACATAAATACCACAAGAAAATCTGGGATACTTGAAATTAAGAACATAAAGGATAACAGAAGGAAAACTGGCTATGGGTATAAAGCAAATGCACAGCAAGCAACGCAACAAATGAAACTTCATATAATTATATACCAATTAATATCAATGCACAGCAAGCTATGCAACAAATGAAACTTCAAATACTTATATACCAATTAAAATCTTTTTACTAATGCCATTCTATATCTTTATAACCACATATTAAAAAGATAACAACCTCTTCCAATAATACAAATACCGGTAGTAAAACTCAAGTCCTCTAAGATATACTGCCCCCTTACCCATAAATATTCAAGATTCACATACATTAATACAGACACTCCCCAACTTACAAACAAGTTAGATTTCAGGAAATCATTCGTAAGTACAATCGTTCTTGTGTTCAGGACAAAAGTACTGTAAAGTACATACATATCCAGTACTGTACTTAGGATAGAGACACTTTACTACATAAAACAAAGTACAAATACAGTATTAATGAATTTTTAAACTCAGTACAGTATGGTAATACATACATTAATACCGGGTACATAATGGGTAGGTTTTTGTTCACATCTGTAAATGTTCATAACTCAGAAATTCACAAGTAGGGGAGCTATTGTATTTTCAATTATGCAGTTCCCTATTACCTAACAAGAGTTTACATCCAATTTATCTAATCAACACAAAATTTATAGAGTACTGCTTTTTATTCCACACTTCCTTTACAGTCATTCAGTATAGCTTTAAATCCTATTGAATCTCACTTTTATTCCTTAAGATACTCATCTGAAATAAACGAGACATTTGTACGCTTAATTTGTGCGTGTGGCTTTGCATGTTCTCACCCACACTGGTATTCAGCAAATAAGAAATTATGATGCAATGAACGCTAACACAGAATAGAGGGTTGTCACACATTAGTGAAAACAAGATCAAATTGATATCGGTATTCTTGATGAAAATACCCCTGAATTTAAAATAAATATACTTGAAAATGGTTTACAAAAGTATGCTTTCCCATAAATAAGTAAATATATAAAGCCTCACAAACCAGAAATATGAGTATGTGCCACATAATGTTATTAGTACAAGCTAACTCCGTTAAGTCTTCTCAAGAATAAGTACTTATAAGCGACCTTGTTAATCAAGAAAGCTATACAGATTAAAGTAGTTTTTAAACAATAATGACATCCAAATGCCTTCCAATAAATCCTCAGATGATACAATACTAGCAAGGAAGAGCACTGTAAAAATTTTGCAACATGACCATATGCATATCATATTTCCCACCAAATATAGAAGTTATAACAAATATTTTTCTTTACTTACTAAATCTTTCCTGGGTCCTGCTTCTAGGTAATAGGCAAATGGATAAGTATTTTGCAGCGTATAACGACACTTGGCCAAGAGAGCAGCAGCATCCAGCAGATATTGCCAGTCAATCCAGGTGCCAGTGCCTGCCATAACTTTTTCCTGGATCCTCTCTCGAATCTTGGCTAACGTTTCTTCTTCCAGTTTTAAACTTTTGCTGTGATTCTCCCACTTTAATAGAGAAGTAATGTAGAAAAATAACTATATAATATATGCAAATACAGTAATGCACATATATATAACAGTAGAGCACAATACATAACCGGAAATAAACAATCATATTTTTTGAATGAGGATTCACAGAGCAGTATGTAATTAGAAAACTGCAGAATCAAATAAGAGTACTAAAAGCAACGCAACGCATGAGATAGAAATATGAATACTGTACCTTATTTTTTTTAATATGATACTATATCTCATTGACACTAAAACGATGGCCACTAATGAACAAAAAATATGAGATTCCAGGGTGTGATACTGTGGTGGTGGCAAATTCCGAGGAGAAACTGTGTCAGTTAGTGTCAGAATTTGGAATGGCGTGTGAGAGAAGGAAGTTGCGAGTAAATGTAGGAAAGAGTAAGGTTAAGAGGTGTACAAGAAATGAGGATGGTGCTGGATTGAATGTTATGTTGAATGGAGAGACACTTGAGGAAGTTGATCAGTTTAAGTATTTAGGCTCGGTTATAGCGGCAAATGGTGGAGTGGAAGCAGATGTGTGTCACAGAGTGAATGAAGGATGTAAAGTGTTGGGTGCGTTGAAAGGAGTGATGAAGAATAGAGGGTTGGAAATGAATGTTAAGAAAGTTTTGTATGAGAAAGTGGTTGTGCCAACTGTGATGTATGGATCAAAGTTATGGGGTATGAAAGTATGTGAGACGGAAACTAAATGTGTTTGAGATGAAATGCCTGAGGAGTATGATTGGTGTATCTCGGTTGGATAGGGTTAGGAATGAAGCGGTGAGAGCAAGAACAGGTTGAGGAGAGAAACTGCAGGCAGAGTAGATATGAAAGTTCTGAGATGGTTGGGCCGTGTGGAAAGGATGGATGATGAAAGACTGCTGAAAAAGGTGATGAATGCGAGAGTTGATGGGAGAAATGCTAGAGGGAGGCCTAAGTTTGGGTGGATGGATGGAGTAAGGAGAGCCCTGAATGATAGGAGGATGCATGTGAGGGAAGCAAGTGAGCGTGCTAGGAACAGGAATGAGTGGCGAGCGATTGTGACACAGCTCTGATGGTTATCTGCTGTTACCACGGGGCTGCATCTTACAGAGGTAGCCCTGTGGTAGGGGCAGTAGGGGAGTTGGCAGTTGTGAAGCGACACAGGTTGTGGAAGAGCCGGGAGGATGGGCTGTGGCACTCCAGCAGTGCCATCTGAATGGTCGCTAGCTCCCTCGTCATTGCCCATAAAGCAAAGCAATCCCCTTAGTTTTTTTTTTTTTTTTATAACAGCCAAGGTATATGTATGTATGTATGTCAGCTACCCCCCAATTAAAGGGGGAAACAGCCAAGGTAGATAGATAATAATCAGGGTATTATCATATACCCAACTATACCATCCCAAACAGCTATTCTATTTTATGAAAAATGAATATAGAAAGGATGGAATTGTAAGCCCTTCGCTCCACAATCAATTTCAGTCTACTCTTAATGCACACAGGGAACATAAATGCAGTATTCTCTCTCCCTCACAACTAGGGATGATACCACAACATATATATAAGATATACGTAAATGGAAGTGACACCAACTGAGATAAGCAGCTCCTTCATTCACTTACTTCAAATATTCAATCCAAAACAATAATTTCCCATCACGTTATGCTGTTCAGTGAAGGAGAGCTTGCCAACTACTTTAGACATTTTTAGTAGTGGCCGGGAGATGATGTTCTCTCTAACTATGGATGTTCTTTATAAATAAAATGATTGATATCTCTCAACCCATATTTTATATAAAAACTACATGTCTACATGGAAATGTTAGTCAGATTACATCCCATAATCCAATGCCCAATGCATTTATACACAATAAATGTCATTTACCAAAAGCTATTCTTAAAGTCTTATGTACTATGTAAAGTTGTTATAGATTTTAGCAGAACAAAAGTTCATCACCTTCGTAATGTAGCAACGACACCATACTAGACGAAACCTAATCAAAGATGACTAAATCAAATATCACTCCAAAGGTATGAATAGACAAATAATTATGTATAATAGAAGTGAAATCTTAAACACTTACTCGTTCATAGTAATGAAGGTATTTTTTGAGAGCTTCTCTGGCTTGTGCATGAGCAGACTCATGTGCAATGTTGGGGTTTTCTTTGTAGCGCGAGCATTCATAATATTCAGATCCATGGGCTTTCCAACATCCAAGACACATCCAGCAAAAATCATTTTTGCAATTATAACACTGCATGTGATTACAGCCTCCATTCTTTTCAATGCAAATGTGACACTTGGGGCACTGTAAAGAAATGAATACAATATAAAGAAAACTTAAGTAACATCACGAAGAAATCATTAATATAATAAGTATACGAATGAAGCAATGAATTTCGAGACCACAATACCAAGCAGAATATGCCCATCAAAAATACAGAAGGTACTTCTAACAGAATAAAGAAAAGTAGAATCAGAGCTTTACATTACAAAATACAGTATGTACAATTGCCCCACTTCTTACACAAGTTTCAATGGCAATATTTTGAACATAAGTGATGGGATATATATCAAGATATATCAGGAAAACTAAAAAATTCAGACGTTTTCAAAAAAAAAAAAAAAAAAAAAAAATACATTATAGCAAGTACTGTACTGTTTTTACATAAATTCAAATTGCATTAGGTAAAAGCTTAAGTACAAAACAGTAATTTGGGCATGGTTTAAAGTATATAGTCTGTTGGGAATAGGTTAGGTGTAATGGACTGGCACTTTTACATAAAATATTTAACAAATGAGAATTTTAACTTAAGCGGGGAGTGACGGTACAAACTGTCAGCGTAAGTAAAGGGACAACTGAACTACATAACCCCCAGCATTTGTTTGCCAAGAGGAACAACGACATTTAAAACTTTATTAAGAAGAACGTCAATCTATTTGCCGTTAGAGATCAGTACTATAATTCAGGGATAGCTTTATGAAGAATAAGGTATTGTGTATCAAAACTTTACTCTTTTTATACTAGTATAGTAAAGTAAATAAAGTATATCTATGACAGCTTTCTTTACTTGAATAAATTAAGATGCATTACATATAATAAAATCTTACTTAAGCATGATCTGACACTGCAAATGGGGCAATTTGGAGGTCATAAACCATCTTAAAACTAATTATTGTACATTAATGTCTAATTTCATGATATCATATTCACTTGCTTCAGTACAAGTACTAATATACTACACAAAGACTGTGCTGCAATTCTCATTTTGTGGAAATAGCAAAATTAAAAAAATATATATGCTGTGGGTGTTATTAATTCCTGAAATGCATATACTGTATATCTATTAACACAAATAACAAAGCGGCTATACAGTACTTACATCTTTGGTATGTGCACTTATGTAGTTTGCAGTTTCACTGTCATCAGCACATTTTGTTAACCACTTCCTGATTGTTTCACAGTCTGTTGGTGCATGATAATCACTACCACATTTATAACTGAAAAAAAATATGCTCATTACATTAGGGTACATACTGTGTTTTATATGTGGCTTATATCAGTGAAAATACTGTTTCACAATGACTTTCCAAGCAGCTAAATTTGACAATGATATTGAATAAAATACTTCTTTGAAAATTCACATGAAAAATCTTTCTTCATACCAAAACTGAGTTTTGCAGTTAACACAAATGACACGTTTGGCTTGGCACTCTTTCGCTTGAACAACAATATTACAATTTGGGCCAGGGCAAAAGCGTAATTGCGGATGGCTTCGGACATAATCTGCAAATGCATACTGCTGATATTTTTCTTTGAGTTGCGGACGGTTTAGCAAGCCCAACACAAAGTCTTCTGGTGCTGAAACTTGACAATTATTTCCCATGCATTCAATGCCTAAAACAGAATACATTATAGTCAATAAACTGCAAGTTACCTGCGAAGAGAATAGAAATCGAAAGACATAAACAAACAAGTTTATTATTTTTTTCAAAGGGAAATGATTCTCTGGCAATCATTCCTTGACTCCTTCTCACCAGAAACATTGAGAACAAGCCAGGAAAGCTATTATGGAAGACTGCACCACATACGTCATTAACGAAACTAGAAATCAAATCATTTACAAAATTAATGTATTCATATTTCTAATAACCCAAATCATATACTACCATACAGTACTGTGCCTCTTAATTATTGTTAAATAGACAGCAATAAGAAGACATCTAGAATAAATTTCTTACCTACAGACATGCCCTGCATAATCTGCACTTCAAAGTGCATACTCCAACAATCCTTACAGAATGTATGGCCACATGTGAGATGACTGGCATTATCAGGAGACATGGGAGCAAGGCACACAGGACAGAATGTGACCTCTCCATCTTGAAACACATTTTGCGGGGGTGGCTGAGGTGGTTTGATGTGTACTGAAGTGAGCAATTTATGACTGTCTTGTCGGTATCTTGCCACTACTTCTGGCAAATTCCAATTGGACATGTGAAGTAACATCTTCGCCAAAGATGGTGTTACCTTCAAACATGATATTTACACATGAAAGCTAAATAAGATTACACTGAAAAATATACAATGAAATATAGAATACTCCAAACCTAAATCTGTATATAAATATGCTGGCTCTTGAGATGCTTTATTACAAATACTATTATTATTATTAATACTTAGTTAACACTAGTAGAGGTAATGAAGAACAATTACTCTATTAATAATACTGTATTTTTTGCTAATTGTAAAAAATAATAAATGTAACTAAGAACAATAAATTCCTCACCTGTATACTGTTCGACAGCTCTTCAACGGATTCATTGAGTAGTCTTTCTACTTCAGTGTCAATAAGAAATGCTACATCCATATACTCTGGGTCATTCTTTAGAGGATCTACGTGGTCCACGTCCCCATCAAATTCTCCACCATAATAAGCGTCATAATCATCATCGCTGAAGTCCATCTCCTCATCCGACATCTAAGAAATGAAAGAATCTATCCATATTTCAATAACAAATAAAATTAATGATATATTTAACATGATGTGTTATATTTAACATGCGTCATATATAACACAAATCAGAGCCAGTGTCATATCGTCATAGCCTATGTACAGAACCCTGCTTAGGACAGAAAGACGAAAAAAAGATAATATTACAACAATCCCAACCAAGTTTTCTAAAAATATTCATAAATAACAAAAATAGAATATTAAATCTGACATTACAATATGAGTTTTATTGAACCTTACATACATATTTCACAAGTTCAAAATCCTATGAAGAATATTCTTATAATCACAAAAAAAAATATAAAAAAATTAGTACTAACACATTTATTAAGTAATTAACAACATATCTTCATCGGAATTAACTCATGATAGTAGTATTGTTTCTCAGTTTGGAAAAAATTTTCAACATTTTGTATTTAGGAGTTCCTGAAGAACTGGCATCTGAAATTTTTATAGGTCCTTATTCGGTATAATTTTAGTAATGGGGATTAATAGATTATGGCTTTTTTGTATACATAGAACCCACGGCTGGGGAGGACGCATTCCCCTAGTAGGTGAGGTTATGTTAGGACACACCAAAATTTTGTTTTTTCGACACTTATAATCCCCCCTCTTCTAAAAATTTACCCCTTATTTTTCAGTTGGGGTAAAGCTGAGGTATGTAATCTTAGTTGGTCCCAGCTGATAAAGGCCACGTTCAAATTCTAATCTAACCTAACCAAGCCTTGATAGGTCGGTTCCAATTCTTCTGGAACCCCTGTATTTTCACCTAATTCGTGGTGGGGGGGTAAAAATAAAAATTTACCAATTGACTCACTATCAGCCTGCCTTGGCTCACACCTTGAGTAAAAAGTCTACAACAGAGGCTCATAACAGCCATTTTACCCCCACTAAAATCAAGAGAATAAGCTCGTATATATTCCCACATGAATATACTCTACCCACATTTACACGGCTAGACTACGACAGTGCATATAAAACGAACGACCATAAAACTACGTATCCCCCAATTAAACAAATAATGTGAAAAGACGTAGTAGAATACATTGAGAAAAATACAAGTCGACCATTCGTCATATGAAACAACGTATATAAGTATATTAAATGGTATATCCTTATCTGGTACAAATAAATAAGATAAGGTGATACATCACCTTGTACCTTTAGTTGATAAGATTATATATTGGCAAATATGCTGGAGATTTGGTCCTTTAAACTGATGTTATTGATGTTCTGCCCAGATGCAGCCTTTTAGTTTACTTTATTTCTAAAGCAAGATTTACAAATATTTAGTGTCTGTATTCTTAAGATTACTCTTAGACGAAAAATCAGTATTACCAGATAATTTTAATAAGTTGGCTATGCTCTTTTATGTATACCTAAATTGATGATGAGTCTATCAAATAAAAAGAAAGGTTTCCTGACTTTATTTTTATCATGCTATGCATATCGATTGAATTGTCATGTTTATTCTTCCCACTAATATCATTTTGAAACTGAATTAATCTTACACCCTGGTAATACTGACACACTGAACGTAAGTTCTCTCTTGAGAGATTAGGTACGAATGTT
>JAXCGZ010021251.1:35000-62814 GCA_037179515.1 Halocaridina rubra | reverse complement strand
TGTTAATAATAAAGTAGTAAGTATGCCACTAGATACAGGATCGTTATTATCGGCATCATTTCCATATTTGTTTCCTTACAATGAGAATAATTAGTTCTTAATGAGCAGCAACTATTTGTCCAAAAGAAAACTGCATAGTTTGCCTTTGAAAGCTGTGAAAGAGGATGCATTTTTAAGATGCTCTGGAATATTATTCCAGAGTGTTGGCCCTTTGATAGTGATCATCTTTGAACCTGCTTCTGTGTTTGTTCTGTGAATAAAGAGCTCACTGCTCTGTCTTGTGTTGGTTCCCCTTATATCCCTGACTGTTTTTAAATCAAATAGCCAGCTAGGATAATGATGGTCCAAAATTTTGAATACAAAAACATAAATAGCATAAGCGACCTTATTTTCTGCCCGCAGCCACCCAAGTTTATTGAGAGCTGGTGTGATGTGGTCGTATTTTCTTATTCCTCCCAGGGCAACTCGAGCTGCAAAATTAATAAGCTTCTGTATTCTGTTTATCTGAGTCTTAGTGGTAGCTCCCCAAACAGTTGTGCAGTAATTAATGTGACTTAGGGCTAGAGATTCAACAACAGTTATTCGAGTGGTAGTCTCAAAATTGTCTTTTATACGTGATAAGTACATTAATGTTCCTGTAACCTTTTTGCATACTTTATCTATGTGGGAATCAAACAACATGTGGTTATCAAAGTGAATTCCTGGGTTTTTGACTGTTTTGCTAGGTGTGATAATATTGTCGCAAAAATTAATTGTTGTGTTTTCTGGAATTTGTGCTATGTGGAACCTTGAACCAATAAATATGCACTGTGTTTTACTTTCGTTAATTAACAGCCCAATTTCTTGGAAATAGGTTTTAATTTTTGACAGAGTGTTTTCTGCTCTTAAAGTTAGCTCTGGGAGATTATTAATATCACCACTAAGGAGTAATTGAGTGTCATCTGCATATTGTACGACTAGACAGTCAGAAATGAAAGAAGATAGATCATTTACGTAAATGGAGAAGAGGATAGGACCAAGTACTGATCCCTGTGGAACACCAAATGATACATTTTTTGGCACAGAGAAATGTTGTTAAGACGTATGGACTGTTTACGATTAGATAGATACTCGCTAAACCAGCTTGGACCAATATTTAAGTTAATACATATACTTAAAAGAATTTCATGGTTTACACTGTCGAAGGCTTTTGATAAGTCCAACAAAATTAGCAAAGATATTTTTTTCATATCTATATTATTATATATACTATTCGTAACTTTAAGCAGTGCAGTTTCCGTCGAGAGTTTTGGTCTGAAACCATGTTGGCTAATCGTTAGTAGTCTATTTGATTCTAAATATGACATAAGTTGGCATGCAACAATTTTTTCTAATGATTCTAAATATGACATAAGTTGGCATGCAACAATTTTTTCTAATATTTTAGAGAAAATGGGTAGCAGGGAAATGGGACGATAGCTTGTCACATCTTCTCTGTCCCCCTTTTTATGCAGAGGTATTACATGTGCTATTTTCCAAGAGTCAGGAAACTTTTTAGTAACAATGGAAGTGTTCATAATAGTTAGAATATAGGATGCAATCACGGGTAGAGCATCTTTGATGAACTGAAATGGTATACCATCTGATCCATAAGAGCCAGAGTTTCTTAGGCTCTTTGTGGTAAGAATTAGGGTAGCACAATCGATAGGAATAAGCTTGAAGTACTCTCTTGTGTTTTCATTGGAAGAATTGTCATTTAAGCAATTACTCATATTCACTGAGTTGATGTTTTCTTGAGTTTTTTCATATGTATTTTTGCCAACGTTAGCAAAATAGTTATTAAAGTTTTCTGCTTTGTCTTTCAACTCCGTAATATTTTCATAACTTTCTGAGGTACTCTTTTCATTTGGTATCATGCTTCTTATCACTTTCCATGTTGCTGCTGTATCATGTCTAGAGTCATTAAATTGTTTTTTGTAAAAGTCTTTTTTACTTACAATGATGAGAGATCTGACACGTTTCTTTTCTGTTTTATAACGTTCTCGGAGAGTCATATCATATCTATTCATTTTTAGCTCTTTTTGTATTTGATTTCTGATTTGCATTGCCTCTTTGATGTCATTAGTTAGCCAGGGGGCTGAGGGGCGGGTTATTTTTCTTGTTACAATGGGTGCACAACTATCTAAGCATTCAAGGAAGACTTTTGTTAGAATCTCAACCTGCAAATCGACGTTATCTGTGTATTTAATTCTATTAAGTGCATTTGTGTTGTTGATTAATGTTTCACAAAAGATATCAGGGGAGTAATTTTTTAGACACCGGAATGTCTTGAGGAGAGGCTTCCTTTTCGGCTTGTTTATGTTTAGCATAGCAATGTTCAGCTCGTGGTCTGCAATTGGGCAGGGAACTACGTCCCAATAGAGTATACTTTCCACTTTATTTGTTATTATCAGATCTATAAGAGTCCTAGAATTGGGGGTTATGCGGGTCGGTTTTGTCACTATTTGTGTTAACTTCACAGTGTTGATCACCCTTTTCATTTTGTTATCTGCTGAGAGCAAGTCATCATTAAAATCACCAAGTATGTATATGGGTTTATGACGCACACAGATATTTCTGAATGTTTCTAGTAGATGATTGAATGAACTGGTAGGTGCTTTAGGGTGACGGTAAACACACCCTACAATGAAAGATGGAAGTTTCTGATACTGCACAGTGATCCATAAATCTTCGAGCTGCTCAGTTTTTTCTAAACCTGTGGTTATTTCTGATGCACTAAGATAATTTCTAACATAAATACAAACCCCACCCCCTCTGCCATGGTCATTGCGAAATATTTTAAACTCTGGAATATTCACATATCTATTTTCAGTTGTAGGAGGAAGCCAAGTTTCACTTACACAGAGGATGTCTATGTTGTAGTCTTTTGTTAGCATTATTATTTCCTCAAAATGAGCGAGCAGGGACTGAGCGTTCACATGTACTAATGTTACATTCTTACCATGTTTCATTGGGGTGGTATCCATAGTCATAGTTGTAGTTTCGACTGTGTGATTCTGCTGGGAATTCATCATTGTAGTGTGTTCTGGGGTTAGCCCATGGATCCTGGTGTCTGTACCTGCCGTTGGATGTGTAACGCTGGTTTGAGTACGTGCCGTGGTATGATCGGGCCTTCCCAAAGTTTGTATGCCTAGGTGAGTGTCTAGGGTTGTAAGAGCCATCACTCCAGGAGAAGTCTCTTGTGCGTGGACGGCGATAAGAGAGGTTTGTATCGTGTCTCTTTCTGTAGTCTCGCGTATAGGGGATTGTTTCATTAGCTCTTTGCTGTTTATTTTGGTATGACTGTAGTTTGGGATATTTTGTAGAATACCCAGGTTGTGTCCATTGTTTGCCCCCACGAAATGGCTGGACACTTGTGCCTGTAGGCCATTGATTCAGTTTGTAAGGCAAATATTCAAATCCTTTCGATATCGTTATTGCGAAGGAAACCCAGTTTGGTTTGCGAGAAAGCTCCTTAATTAAGACTTCTTCAGAAGGAATGCCTTGATTTGTCAATGTATTACGTATCTCTCTCTCAAAGGGGTTGCCAGGAATGCGAATATATATTTGAGCTGTAACCCTTGCACTTGCATTATTGGGCAACTGTGGCTGTGGGGGAGAGGACTTCGATGGAATGTTTAGAATAGAGACTGCTGCTATTTTGTCTTTTCTGTTTTCTTCATTGTTTTGCAGCCTATTGCTGGGTTGGTTATTTGTGCTGGAAGATGTAATTTGGGTGTCCTGGTTAGTGATAGTTGCTGTGTTGTTAGGAGTAGTGGAGATTGACTCTATATCTTCTTCGCTGTTTTGCAACTCTTTACCAGGTTGGTTGTTTGTGCTGGGAAGAATCTTGTTCTGGTTAGTGTGTGTGTGTGTGTGTGCATACTTATTTTTGGAATGTCATTCTCGTATGATTTACGAATTTTTAAGTGCAATGTAATGGTTTATACAGCCTTCCTCTGTACTGAAAATTATTTGTAGTTCGAGTAAATAGAAAAAAAGTTGAAATTCCAGTGATTCCAGGTGAGTCTGGAGTACTCATCAATAACCATGAGGCCCGGGTAAGTTATAAAAAGTAAATGGTGAAATGTTCCAGTAGATGCCTTTTTATGAAGGGTGTGAGCCATACACTAGAAATTCATAGATAGAAACACCGACATGTTGAATTCCTAGAAAAACGTGACCAGGATGTCACGAAAGCTTGGTTTAGTAAATATAGATCATACACAATGATATACAAATAAGCAGTGATGTTTAATACCAGCGCGGATATTTTTCATTGTTAAGACAGACAGTTATTATTATTATTATTATTATTATTATTATTATTATTATTATTATTATTATTTTTATTTTTATTATTATTATTATTATTATTATTATTATTATTATTATTATTATTATTATTATTATTATTATTATTATTATTATTATTATTATTATTATTATTATTATTTTTATTATTATTATTATTATTATTTTTGTTAGTATTATTATTTTTTTTGTTTTTGCTGCTATTTTTGTTGTTATTTTTGTTATACATACACAGACCCACACACATCAGAGACCTGCCACGAAACTGGTGCCAGAAATACGCAGTCTCAGCTAGAAGAATGAGGAGGAATGTGATGACGGTTTTAAATTCCTTCGTGGTTTAACAGAGTGGATATGGATTGATATTTTGATATAGGTGACTCTAGAACTAGAGGTTATAGTTTGAAGCTTCGAAAGAAATCTTTTTCCAGGATGCATGGAAGTACTTTTTTGACGTAAGAATAGTTGATGATTGGAATTCTCTAAGTGAGAAGGTAGTTAAAGCTAACTCAATTCATAGTTTTAAGGACATATATGGTAAGTATCATTGAGAATAAAATGGTACCGACCAAGAAGCATGAAGTTAGCATAGGGCTCTTCCCCGAAAGCACAATTAGGTAATTACAATCAGTTAATTACACACTCCAAAATAAGGGCTGTTAATGCCAGAGAGAAATAGTTCAATAATGAGAGTAAGAGAGCTAAGAAGAGGAGACAAATACTGCCCTAAGCATGGGATGAAAGAAAGGTATATAGGCCTGGCAGACTTACAAATGAGCGAGAAATGATTACCTAAGTAAAAGAGGAGAGCCGGAGAAGGATTATGAGAGGGACATTACCAGGAACGCTAAAGATATTCCCAAAGATTTTCACATCTTTTTCAGAGGAAAACTGAAGATCAAAGAACAAGCCTTAAAATTAAAGAGGGCAGATGGATGCATTACTGAGACAGTTAAAGAGATCTGTAAAGAACTGAACAAGGAGTTTCAGTCAGTATTTATAGTACAATATATGTCACCCTCTCATATTGCAAAGATAAGAAATCTTGAGCTGGTATTAGAGAATATCGTCTTTTTGCATCAGAAGAATGCAAAGCGTTGATGGAGTTAGACGCCCAGAAAGCTATAGGGCCTGAAGACATATCCTGTTACATACTTTAGAAGTTTACTAAATCATTATCAGGGGTGCTATGCATCATGCTTGAAAAGTTACTGGAATCTAGGGAAATTCCAAGATGGTGGAAACAAGCAAACATATAGAGATATAGAGAAACTACTTAGAAAGCGCATCTCTCTCATTCTGACTCCTTCAATTTTTTGTCAGTGGGACAACATTGCTTCAGTAAAGGCAGATCTACAGGAACGAACTTATTAGAATTTTATGATAGGGTAAACCAAATCTCACAAGAAAGATATGGCTGGGCAAATTGCATATTTTTAGAATTTCAGAAGTCATTTGATACAGTCCCTCATGGGATATTTATTAAGAAGCTGCAACTAATGGCAAGAATAGGTGGGAAAGTCTTGGAGTGGATAAAAACTCACCTGGAAGGAAGGGAACAGAGGGTTAGAGCAAGACCATCAGTTCTGGCAGGAGAAAGGATTGTAATAGAATTCCACAGGGTTCAGTTTTAGCACCACTTTTGTTCCTAGTATATGTAAATGACTTTCTGCAGTCTGTAGATGCAGTTTTTGATATGTTTGTGGGTACTGCAAAATTTATGAAGAAAGTAAAAGACGAGAACATGGTAGAGAATTTTGGTCATAAAAGTGGCTAATGAAGTTCATTACTTCAGTATGTAAGAAAATGAGAATGAGTACAGGCAAAAGAAAGGAATTAAGGAAAACCAAAGTAGTCTGCATGAGTAGTCAGAAAAGTGGCTAATGAAGTTCAATACTTCAAAGTGTAATAAAATGAGAATCAGTACACTTGCAAGAAAGCTCAAGTTTGGGTACTCTATAGCAGGTGCAGAATTCCAAGAGACAGAGAACGAGAGAGATTTAGCAGTAAAGGTATTGACAGATATGTCTCCGGTTTTGCATAAAAGTGACATAGCGAAGGCTTCATATGTTTTCTTTGTAAATATAAGGATTGCCTTCAGACTCATTCACTAGGAAATGTTCAGAAATATTTATGTAACTTATGTGAGGCCAAAGCTTTTGGAATCCGCACTTGAAAAAAAAATCATGTAAATAAGGTGGAAAAAGTTCAAAGATATGCTACGAAACTGGTACCAGAAATACGCAGTCTCAGTTCTGAGGAGAGTCTGAGAGAATTAAACATACCATCCTTTGAAGCTAGAAGGAAGAAGGTGGACATGATGATGGTTTTCAAACTACTTTATGGTTTTGACTGAGTGGATAGAGGGCGATATTTTGATATGGCTGGGTTTAGAGCTACTTTGAAGCTTCATAAGAAACATTTTAGCAGGATAAAAGGAAGTACCTCTTTAGTGTAAGAATAGTTGATGGTAGGAATTCACTAAGCGAGGATGTAGTTAATGCTAATTGCATTCATAGTTTTAAGGACAAATATGATAATTATCATATAGGTATAGAAAATGGAACCGACCAGGAAATGGGGAGTTACGAGCATAAGGATTTTTCCCGTAAGCTCTATTAGGTAATTGGTACTAGGTAATTACACACACACACACACACACACACACACACACACACACATCTGTATCTTAATCTGGGTAGTCTTGAAAGAAAACATTGAATAAACAGCACCCAGGTTTTGTTTGTGGTCTTTGAGTTTTCTTTTTAGGGGAAGAAAAAGTTCAAAAAAATATGTTTGGTACGTGAAATGACGCTGAATTTGTATGAAAATGAGAATCCGGACATTACGGCCCCACGAAAGTTAGAACAAGGAGTGATGGGCGTCAAGACGAGATGGCTTATGGGCGGGAAGCCTGAAGGCGCGTTCAACATCTCGTAGTTAAATCTGAAATTTAGCCACTCCAAACTTATATTAATGTGTTACACGCATTTCCATTAGTCTTTTATATATATTTTTTTTCTTATTTTCTTTATTCCGAATAGAGGAGGGTTCAAACAGGAAGGTCTCTTACAATAGATATATATATATATATATATATATATATATATATATATATATATATATATATATATATATATATATATATATATATATATATATATATATATATATATATATATATATATATATATATATATATATATATATATATATATATATATATATATATATATATATATATATATATATATATATATATATATCAAATAAACACATTACCATATGTGGGGAGAAAACTTCGCCCCAACTCATATTGTTCGGCTACCCCCCTTGGGGGACAGACTCGGTCAAGGGGTAAAATATGATTCATATATATATTATATATATATATATATATATATATATATATATATATATATATATATCATACCTACCTAGTGACTGATCATATACCCCTTGCAGGCGGTCAGGGTATGATCATATATATATATATATATATATATATATATATATATATTATATATATATATATATATATACTACTCTAATACTACTACAACCAATAAAGATTAATGTTTGTAGCCCTGTGAGTACTTGAATATTTTTGTATTTTTAACTTTTCGCGAATGTTCCATTATCGAAGCTGTTTTATACTCAGTTGGCAGCGTTTCTGAACGAGTCGCAAGCATAATAGCCTAACGTCTCTAAAACGTGAGAGGAAGAAGCAACGGGTGTTTGTTGCAAGAGCAGTAACGAACGCATAAAGCAAAAGGAGAGAGAGAGAGAGAGAGAGAGAGAGAGAGAGAGAGAGAGAGAGAGAGAGAGAGAGAGAGAGAGAGAGAGAGAGAGAGGTAATAGCTAAAGGCGTAAACGTTACCAGGTATGAGAGAAAAAGCTTTTACTTAGGTAAAGAGGATAGGTTAAAGGAAAGAGAATAAATTTCCCACAAGCACACATACAAACATACGCACGAGGGCGCGAACAAGCAAAAAGTATGGGAAATGGAATAACAAGAAAGGGGGGGTAACAACGGCACATACACGTGTAAACATACTAATACGCACACATGTACGGACATGAATGCCCACACACCCCCACATGAAGACAGGAGACATGAAGGAGAAGTAATTAGCATAGAGTGAATACAAATTATCCTCTGCTAATTGAGGATTCGTGTGGATGTGAAAGGACAATAGTTCAACAATCCCTACTCGAGAAAACTAGGTATGAAGATAATGATAATCCGAGGAAATACAAGAAGAAAATATGTATGTAAGCAAAGAAGAAGAATAGAGTCATGAGGAAGTAGAACAAGAGAGATGAAGAGGTTATGTAGGGCCGGGAAAATATTAAAAGAAGAGAAAATATGAGAATGAAAAAAGAAAATAAAAAGAATGACTAGGAGAGGTTTAAAAGAAGCAGAATTAGAAGAGAGAGATATATAAGAAAACGAGAAGAATGAGGCAGTGGGTGATGATGAACAAGACGGAAATGAAGAGCAAGAAAATGGAAGCCTTAGAAAAAGCAAGAGGAGGAAGAAAACAAAAGAGGAAATTAAATAAGGATAAGATTTTCTTATTTAATGTAGACGAAGGGTAAGAGGAGGAACAAAGAGTCAAGAGAAAGAACAGAAAATGAAACAAGGGGAGGGAGATAAATGAAACAAGAGGAAGAAAGAGGAAAAATACCTTGAAGGCATAGAGGGAACACTGAGAATAGAAGGAAAAGAGAATGATAGGGAGAGTAAAAGAAAGCATGCTGTGAAGGATAAGCAGAAGAAGAGCGAAGGTAAAATAGCTTAATAAAGAAAGAGTCACTTCACGAAGAACAAGAACGCTATATATGAACAAACTAAACAAGAAGATTAAGAAAAATTTAGAGTAAGAACACTAAGAAGAAGAATAGGGAAAGTAAGAAAAGAAGAATAGGAAAATAAAGAATTAAAAGGAAGAACGAATAGGAAAATAAAGAATTAAAAGGAAGAACGGTAAAACTTAAATTCATGATGAGAAGAGAAAGAGCACTAAGAAAAATAAGACGAATGAAAGGAATACAAAATAAGAAGAGTAAGAAGATTAAGAAAAAGAATAAGAAGACTTAAGATATCGAATAAGATGAGTATAAGAGTATGAAGTCTAGAGAAATAGTCTCTTATCGTCTTATTCAGGAAGTTTTGCACCAAAGTTGAGAAATCCCACCATCGAGATAAGTCCGGAAGAGCTTTGGGCGGACTCTATTCAACACCATTAGCACCACTCCGGATTTCGACTATTAAATACTCTCTTTTTCTATTTGGCACTTCTTTCAATTTCACAATTGTATATATATATATATATATATATATATATATATATATATATATATATATATATATATATATATATATATATATATATATATATATATATATATATATATATATATATATATATATATATATATTTATATATTACCTAATTGTGTTTACGGGAAAGAGCCCAAAGCTCGTATCTTCCCGTCTCCTGATCGGTTCCATTTTATACTTAGTCATACTTATCATACCTGTCCTTAAAGCTATGGATTGAGATAGCATTAACTACCTCCTCGCTTAGCGAATCCCAATTATCAACTACTCTTACACTGAAAAAGTATTTCCTTACATCCTGCAAAGAAGTTTTCTTACAAAGCTTCAAACTCTGACCTCTAGTTCTAGAGCCAGCCATATCAAAATATCGATCCCTATCCACTCTATCATAACCATGAAGGAATTTAAAGACTGTCACCATATCCCCCCTCACTCTTCTAGCTTCGAGTGATGGTAAGTCTAATTCCCTCAGCCTCTCATCATAACTGAGATTGCGTATTTCTGGCACCAGTTTCGTGGCATGTCTTTGAACTTTTTCAAGCTTAGCTATGTGCTTTTTCAAGTGCGGATTCCAAAAGGGGGCTGCATATTCGAGTTTTGGCCTCACATAGGTTACATAAATATTTCTGAACATTTCCTTGTCCATGTGCCTGAAGGCTACCCTTACATTTGATAAGAATGCATATGCTGCCCTTACTATGCCATTTATATGTATTTCTGGAGACAAATCTGCCAGTATGTTTACTCCTAGATCTCTCTCATTTTCTGTCTCTTTGTCGCATGACTGAAGCCTTGCTGAAGCCAGAATCTGAAACTGTAACAAGTCGTGAAGAGAAACGTGAGAGGCTAGAGGTCAAGGGTGAAATAGAATACTCTCCCAGTTGTTTATCTGGGTATGGTAAACAGATCCAGGGGCTTAGCGCCTGGCTGGATCCATAGGGCTTAGCACCTGGCTGAACCCAGGTGCTTTAGCATAGGGCTTAGCCACCCGGCGTCAAATGCCTCAAGAGTGTGGGAAAGACCCAGAATGTGGCCCTGCCCAAAATCACAAGTAACCCTATATGCCCTGGAGGGATACCCAATAGCCACGCTCTGACCTGGAACTTTTCCGTTCTAAAGGCCAACTGAAATAGCCCATCCCACAAGAGGAGGGACCTCTCTTTGAACCTGAAGGCAATTGGCAGAAGTAGATTTAGCGACACGCCCTGCCAGTTGGGGTATTTCAAGCATCCCCATGGCAGCCAGAATGCAGTCAGAGAGCGACAGTTAGTCAGAATAGTACCAGGGGCACGAATAGATCATAGATTGTGATAGTCATAGGGTGGGGGGGCATTGAGGCGTCGAATGTGTTGTACTCTAGAATAAATTAAGATAAAGGAATCACCGCTTGTCCATTCTTACCTTGTACCCGTCTGGTACTAATATTAACGTAGTAAAAAGAATTCATCACGACAACTGGTGACACGTGGTGGAACAGTAATTAACTCTACGACAACTTGGTAACAAGCGGTGAGATAACCCAGTCATCTTACAAAGTGGTGAATTCAGATGGGATAGTCCAAAATTCATCCTACAACTTGGTGGCAGCACAGTACGGATCATCACGCCTGGAAAACATACGAAGAGACTCTCATATCAGAAGAAACCAGTGCGAAGAAAAGAAAATAAGAATGGCAAAAGCAGAAATCCAACATCTCCCAATTCAAGAAATGAGTGACGAGGCCAAACACCGGAGAATTCTCGAACTGGAGGAGCACGTGCGGCGCCTACAAACTCCTGCCGACGCCGCTCCGTCGAGAAGGAACTTGGTCAACGCCGACAGAGAAACCGACGCCTCAAACATCGACGAACAGCCTGCCGCTCCGAGCCCCGTGGTGACACAGGGAACGCAGCAGGACAAGCCCCCACCCGTGCCCTGGTTGTAAAGGAGCCTCAAGTCAAAAATTCACTTTTATACCTCGACGGCGCAAATGTAAAAGACCTCGAATGTCCGTCCATAATTCCCGCGACCGACTTCCTGAAATACTTGGGTCTGCGGATGAGAAGTGACGAGTGGTCAAACAGAGAATATTATGAAACTTTTAAGGAACTATTCCTAAGATATTTCTTAGTAAGCCGGAGTGTGACCGGAGCATTGAGTGAAAATGCCCATTACAAGAAATATAAGTTGCCGGATCCGACCAAGAAGATGGCGATTCGTCGATTTTACTCGAGAGAAGACGAAGAACCCCCTCCTTCCTTGCCTTCTGCCATGAAGTTCTTCAGGACCACCTCCTTAAAATAGCTAAGTACTTGTGATCTGTATCCAGTGAGTAATGGGACAATTAGTAAAAGAAATTGAGGTCGGTGGACGCCGCCATTTTATCTTGTAGTTATGCTTTGACTCAGCCAACCCGCCTATGAGGGGTGTGGCGCCTAATAAGTTGATAAAAGTAGAATTTCTGTACCCATTACTAACATGGATAATTTGTACTAATAGCTATAAGCAGTAATAAACTCCATTTTTGTTATAATTTGAGTAATATAAAGAAATTGCGTTGGAAGTGTGTTCCATTTATTTGTATTAATGCCTAGACTGAATTTTAAGAACGCGAATGTATCGATTGGTAATTGACAAATTTAATGCACGTGAAATCACTATTACGGTATATTAATTTCTTAAGTGTAAGAATTATAGTGAGTAATATACTTGAATCTGCTTTTAAGGTTTTACTTAGAACACGTGTGATTTTCGAGAAAGGAATGCGGAAGTGACCAATCGATCTCCCAACGTCGTTATTATAAATATGTATTAATTGTACTGATCTTTGATATTTAAAGTATGTGTAAAGTCATTTTTATATTAATTTCTTAAAGCGTAAGAAATCGAGTATTAAGATTACGCCTGTTTTTAAGGTTTTTCTTTTTTTGTTTATTTTTTCTCCGCGGGAGTAATGTTTTAGCGAAAGAAAGACATAAATGACAGATTGTTCTTTTAATGTTGTTTTGATGGGAAATTAATATTACGATACGTGTGTGGCATGTTTTTTTGAAGAATAAGAAATTTTGTGATATTATTTAGGGATGAGTTTATTTCACGCTATGCAGGTGAAAGTAAGAGTAAATTAGAGGAATTTATGCTGTCCTAGAATAGGGAAGGTTTTTCAGTGTCACCCAAACGTAGCTTCAAGGGAGTAGAATGTTTGTTTGTTCGTTAGAATGGGACTTAGGATTGGTGAGGCAGTCATGTGACCGCACGGCCCAACCGAGATTTCACCTTTAGTCTCCTTCAGAGGGATCCGGGTAAGGGATGGAGAATTTTCCATAAACAGAGAGAAAGGGAATGCAAGTTTGAATGTGAGCGCATGTGAGCGAATGAGTATAATGAGTGTAATAGGGGTATAATGGGGGGGGTTGCTCTAGGGGGTGAAAACGCGGAAAGCACCGTTAGGAAACATGATTGGGGTCTCTCTACGGGGATCGTTCCCCTGCTCCGCCAGGTCCTTCTGCATGCCATATCAGAGTGTATTTATGGGAGGTGATGCGCTGTTGCAATATCTAGTGAGGGATATTTTTGAGAAAATGATTCTCCACCTGCCCAGATATGGTTGAGATGCCAAGTTTGTTTTATTTTTGTTTTGTCCCCTACTCCGCCAATGAGATTATTATTCGATTTCCGAGAGAGATTCCAAGATAGATATTACGTGATAAAGGACGTGAATCTATGAATGATTCTTTGTTTTCTTTGCTAGCTGCAGTATATACATTATTTGTCTGAAGAGATGTTAGATTGTTAAAATAAAACTTTGCGAGTTTTAGCCATGATAATGTTTATCAAAATTATTTCAGCTTGGTCATAAAAAAAGAGTGAGAGCTGACACGAAATGACAACAAGAATGTTATACAGCCGTTTCCCATATTTGAGAGAGCAGAAGTTGATCCAGAAGCCAAAAGAACAGGGGAGAAAACAGCGCCCACATGCGCACCCCCCGTAAAAGTAGACAGAACAGTTATAAGTCGAACTTCTCCCTGTTCTGGAGGAAATTCTGTTGTTTAGTAATTTACATAAGTCAAATTCGAGATAGTAAAAGAATATATATATTTTATGTTTGAATTGTTCATGTACAACTCCGTACGAGGTTATGAAACTAAGGCAAAATGCATTCTTTACTGTTGCTAATGAAATATACTTTTTGTTTTTATTATTGCATACACAGAGATAGACTTTTTATATTCTTTGATACCCGTTTTTGTTATATAGTTTTTTGTATTGAAGAAATCTTTAAAATCTTAATTAAAGAGTTTTGAAAAGATTATCTAGAAAAAATTATTGTTAATTACTGTTACTGTTATGAATTTAAAATTATAATTGAGCTAATTGAGATAATTAAGATTCTCAGAATTTATATGTTGAGTTTTAAAGTTAAAATTAATGATACTTTAGTCATGATAAGACGTTTGTGAAGAAAAAAGATATTTGTACTTTTGTTGATAGTAGTAAAGATATTGTCACATATGATTTTAATCTTTTGCTTTAATTTCATCAGAGTGTGTGTGCTTCGACTCAACCCTCTGATTTATAGCAAGAAAAAGATTGTCATTATAGACAAGGATGTGTATGCTGTTACAGTAAAGTCCTTAGCAATATTAAACAGAAAGGAATGGATTTATGCTTCGACATTTCTGCAGTTGTACACTAAGTTCTTTTTGCTTTTGTTTTTGTTAATGGGGAATGAGAATAGCCCACTGACAATAAACGTCAAACTCTATCGATAGTCATTGCTGACGTTTGTTCACTTTCATTTGTTTTTTTATTATTTTATTATTAGAGACACTCTGCGACAATTTTTTATTTTCAGTACAGTAAAGGAAGGAGGCCCGTCTCACCTGACACGTGGGTGGATACCACAACGTATTTCAAGGTCGCCCCGTCCCTCTCTCTCTCTCTCTCTCTCTCTCTCTCTCTCTCTCTCTCTCTCTCTCTCTCTCTCTCTCTCTCTCTCTCTCGCCTACCTTTCACTCTACTCTGAGACTGAGATAAGCTCCTTCCGATACTACAAGAATGTTGCCGTCATTGATTCTTTTTTTGTGTTTTTTTTTCCAGCGAAGCTAGGCGATAATTGTGCCTACATTTTATTGCAGTCGATAGATTGTTGCATGCTGTTATTGCATAAATACTGATAAGACATCGGTAGTACCGCCATTTGCATAAATATTTTTGCCACATGTCGCAACTGTTTAGAGAATAGATAGAACTCCCATTGACAAATTGTGGAGCCAGCAAGTTGCCACTTATGCTCTATATATATACATAGATTATGACAGCAGGAATTTGAATAGTAAAAGAGACTGTGTTAGAATGAGCATTACTATGAAATATAAGTAGAGAACTCTGTTCTTACTTCTGAATGCCAGTCTCCATTGTATATATATTGATATTGTTGATTTAGTATTTTTATTTTATTTTTTATTATTCTTATTTTGATCATGATTATTAGTAATGTTCTTATTATGATTACTGTTATTGTTGCTATCTCTCAATGGCCTGTTGCTAACTATTATTTTTGAAATACAAGCAGCAGTAACCTGATGATTTGTATCTTTTATCTGAATTCATACTTGATGTTATTGTAGCCACTGCTAATAAGAATATTTCTTTAGTGGCTTTTCTCAGCATTTAATGATTGTTCTTTTTGATATTTATAGTAGAGTAATGCTATGTAGCAGTTGCTAAGCCCTAAGTATCTTGGAATAATAATCTAGTTGTGTAGACACATACCTTCCATTAACACCCTATTCCTAGGCAGCCCCGACCTGCAAGGTCTAAAAGTCTTTAGATTTTGTCCTCTCAAACAAGTCCCTGTTACCCATTGAATAGAGACTGCAATCACTTGCAGTTGCAGGGGAGGCAAAGTATAGCCTCCGAGTACCAACGTATGGCCATTGTTGGTACCCTGAAGTCATAGGGAACCTTTCTTACAACTGTAGTGGTGACATAGGTTCAAATTTTCATCCCGAGGTCTGCTTCGAAGTACTGAAGAGAAATCGCGCTGACGTTGCAGGTCTCCTACAGGGTGGTCTTAGTCAAGATCGGCCGAGGGTAGGACGAAAAAGCCAGGCTGGAGGGATTTGAAAGGTGCATCGATCGCTTCCTCTTTGTCTTGCCTATCTTAGAAAGAAGATAATTTATGGTAGTGTACGAACCTGGGCCTGCAGCGAAGACGGCGGGGGAGTGAAAAAACGAAGAGAGAGAAACTGTGGAATCACACCTAGCAAGAATTTCATGAGCAAGGGAAAGAGAAAACAAAAGTCTTTTAATATCCTAAAAACACTCTAAAAAGCCATGTAAGCGAATTGATGAAATCCCAAAAACGAAGAGAGAGAAACTGTGGAATCACACCTAGCAAGAATTTCATGAGCAAGGGAAAGAGAAAACAAAAGTCTTTTAATATCCTAAAAACACTCTAAAAAGCCATGTAAACGAATTGATGAAATCCCAGAGAAAAAAAAAGGGGGGGTAATTCCCATACATGTCCTAACTGTAGTGAAAAGGAAAAAAAAAAAAAAGAGAGAGAAGTTTTTTAAATATCTGAATAATACCTTTAGAAGCCACGTACACGCATTGATGGGATTCAAACAGACAGAAAGAAAAAAAATCCCTATACATGTCCAAACCTTAGTGAAGAGAGAAAGAAGGGTATTTAAAAATCCCTTATTAGTTGTTGGAAAGAACAACCCACGCTTTAGAACTGAAAGAAAAAAATGGGAAAGAAAAGGTCCCCTTTTATTATTTGTTTTACTTAGTTTTAAGATAATTTTAAGCGACAACTCAGAGACTCCTTTAAAGATAGTTTTTGAATAAGTGCCTTTGATGAAGTGTATGATTTGCACTGATAGTAATAAGTTGTCTTCTGCTTAAATAATATTAGTGTTTTGTTTTAGCATTATCATTATTTGAATTATGATTTAATCTTTGTGTTCATTAAGTTCTCATATCAGTTTGTCTATGAATAGGAATTGCACATTGGAATGATGAATGTTTTCTGACTTTTCACATCGTAACCAATATTTTGTTTCAGGAGTAGTTTTTTAAGGCCTAATTTTAAGACAAATCAATGCCCCATAGTAACGATCGGAATTTACCATTTATGTTATTGCTTATCGCATTTTAAATGTTAGTACATACTAATGTTCTACATGATTCATATTTTTACTGTAACTAACCCACTTTTGTAAATCTTTTGAAAAAGGACAGAAGTAGACACAGTAACGTTATGATCTAAACTAACTTGTGATCTTAATTAATGTTTGATAATGATTAGTTACACACTGAAATCCTAATGATTATGGCTATTTTTATTTTTTTAAATATAGGAATATGTTTGTACTAAAGATTGTTTAGGGTTCATAGAAATAGGAATTCTTAGATAATAGCTTAAATAATTCGGCCCCATTTTTATTGTAAACTAGTGTTAGCTAGGATATATCCAAGAGCTCTCGAAAAAAATAGCCCATGCTTCGACTGAAATAAAAGATATTTCAGTTTTGGTTGGGAGGGATGTCGCATGACTGAAGCCTTGCTGAAGCCAGAATCTGAAACTGTAACAAGTCGTGAAGAGAAACGTGAGAGGCTAGAGGTCAAGGGTGAAATAGAATACTCTCCCAGTTGTTTATCTGGGTATGGTAAACAGATCCAGGGGCTTAGCGCCTGGCTGGATCCATAGGGCTTAGCACCTGGCTGAACCCAGGTGCTTTAGCATAGGGCTTAGCCACCTGGCGTCAAATGCCTCAAGAGTGTGGGAAAAACCCAGAATGTGGCCCTGCCCAAAATCACAAGTAACCCTATATGCCCTGGAGGGATACCCAATAGCCACGCTCTGACCTGGAACTTTTCCGTTCAATAGGCCAACTGAAATAGCCCATCCCACAAGAGGAGGGACCTCTCTTTGAACTTGAAGGCAATTGGCAGAAGTAGATTTAGTGACACGCCCTGCCAGTTGGGGTATTTCAAGCATCCCCATGGCAGCCAGAATGCAGTCAGAGAGCGACAGTTAGTCAGAATAGCACCAGGGGCACGAATAGATCATAGATTGTGATAGTCATAGGGTGGGGGGGCATTGAGGCGTCGAATGTGTTGTACTCTAGAATAAATTAAGAAAAAGGAATCACCGCTTGTCCATTCTTACCTTGTACCCGTCTGGTACTAATATTAACGTAGTAAAAAGAATTCATCACGACAACTGGTGACACGTGGTGGAACAGTAATTAACTCTACGACAACTTGGTAACAAGCAGTGAGATAACCCAGTCATCTTACAAAGTGGTGAATTCAGATGGGATAGTCCAAAATTCATCCTACATCTTGAAGTTGTACTCCAGCCACCGAGTAGTCAAGCTTGGGCCTTCTTGCACTTGTACCCATTCTCATTACCTTACATTTTGAAATATTGAATTTCATTAGCCACTTTTCTGACCACTCATGCAGATTATTTAGATCCTCCTGAAGTTCTCTACCATTGTTCTCGTTTTTTACTTTCTTCACAATCTTTGCATCATCTGCAAACATATTCATGAATGAATTTACAGACTCTGGTAGGTCATTTACATATACAAGGAACAAAAGTGGCCCTAAAACTGAACCATGTGGAACTCCACTACTAACTCTTCTCCATTCAGACACTGAGTGTCTTACTCTAACCCTCTGTTCCCTTCCTTCTAAGTAAGTTTTTATCCATTCCAAAACATTTCCACCTATTCTAGCCATTGATTGCAGCTTCCTAATAAGTCTCCCATGTGGAACAGTGTCAAACGCTTTCTGGAAGTCTAGGAATATGCAATCTGCCCAGCCCTCTCTTTCCTGTAAGATTTGGCTTACCTCATCATAAATTTCTAATAAGTTTGTTACTGTTGATCTACCTTCTCTGAAGCCATGTTGCCTCACTGACAAAAAGTTGAAGGATTCCAAGTGAAGAGAGATATGTTTCCTTAGTAGTTTCTCCATAACTTTGCAAACTATGCTGGTCAAGGAAACTGGTCTATAGTTCAGAGCCGTATCCCTCCTTCCCTTTTTGAAGATAGGTATCACATTTGCTTGTTTCCAGCATCTTGGAATCTCCCCCGACTCCAGTGACTCCTTAAATATGATACTTAGTGCCACAGATATTGTGTTTGCGCATTTTTTAAGCACATGAGGGGATATGTCATCAGGACCTGTAGCTTTATGAACATCTAAATCCATCAGCGCTTTGCATACCTCTGTGGCTGTAAGGTTGATGTTCTCTAATACCGGCCCTTGAGCTTCTATCACTGCAATCTGTGGGGGTGGGGTATTTTCTACTGTAAATACTGACTGAAACTCCTTGTTCAATTCTTTGCAGATCTCTTCATCCGTCTCAGTGATGCTTCCATCCGCTCTCTTTAGCCATAAAACCTGTTCTTTTACCTTCAGCTTTCCTCTGATAAAGCTGTGGAAAAGCTTGGGATTTTCTTTAGCCTTCCTGGTGATGTCCCTCTAATAGTCTCTCTCTGCCTCTCTCCTTTTACTTAGGTAGTCATTTCTTGCTCTTTCTTGCTTTTGTGTGTGTGTGTGTGTGTGTGTGTGTGTGTGTGTGTGTGTGTGTGTGTGTGTGTGTGTGTGTGTGTGTGTGTGTGTGTGTAATTAACTAATTGTGCTTACAGAAAAGAGCCCAAAGCTCGTAACTTCCTTTCTCCTGGTTGGTTCCATTTTGTACTTAGTGATACTTATCACACTTGTCCTTAAGACTATGGATTAGTTAACATGAATTACCTCATCACTTAGCGAACTCCAATTATCAACGACTCTTGCATTAAAAAAGTACTTCCTTACATCCTGCAAAGAAGTTTTCTTACGAAGCCTCAAATTATGACCTCTAGTTCTAGTTCCAGCCATATCAAATTATCGATCCCTATCCACCCTGTCATAATATTGAAGGAATTTAAGAACCATCACCATATTCCCCCTCATTCTTCTAGCTTTGAGTAATGGTAAGTCTAATTCCCTCATCATCTCATCATAACTTAGATTGCGTATTTCTTTCATCATTTTCGTGGCATGTCTTTGAACTTTTTCCAGCTGAACTACGTGGTTTTTCAAGTGCAGATTCCAAAAGGGGGTTGCATATTCAAACTTTGGCCTCACATAGGTTACATAGCTATTTCTGAACATTTCCTTGTCCATGTGCCAGAAGCTTACCCTTATATTTGCTAAGAAAGCATATGCTGCCCTTACAATGCGATTTATATTCATTTCTGGAGACAAATCGGCCAGTATGCTTATTCATAGATCTCTCTCATTCTCTGACTCCCGAAGTTCCACTCCTGCTATTGGGTAGTCAAGCTTGGGCCTTCTTGCATTTGCATCCATTCTCATCACCTTACATTTTGAAGTATTGAATTTCATTAGCCACTTTTCTGACCACACATGCAGATTAATTAGATTTTCTTGAAGGTCTATACCATTGATCTAGTTTCTTGCTTTTTTCACAATCTCTGCATCATCTGCAAGCATATTCATGAATGAATTTACAGACTCTGGTAGGTCATTTACATATACAAGGAACAAAAGTGGCCCTGGAACTGTGTGTTTGTGTGTGTCTAAATATCACTAAGATATAAACTCGTAACACAGATGAATAAGGGTTTGCTAAGAAGGAAAAATTAAATAACGGAGTTCGGAGGTCTTACAGACTGTATTTTAGTCCATATATATATATATATATATATATATATATATATATATATATATATATATATATATATATATATATATATATATATATATATATATATATATATATATATATATATATATATATATATATATATATATATATATATATATATATTATTAGTAGGTTGGCCATGGCACCAGCCGCCCATTGAAAGACTACGACTGAAAGTATTAGGATGCAACTGTCTGGTCCAGACAGTTCCAGGTTGAGTCTTCCTTCAGGACGGTTCTTTCCTAATGCCTACATCTACACTGAATATTCTGGCGTATTCATTACACATCTCTTGCTATTCCATTACATTTGACAAGTCGCAACATTCTGCACATCTGTCTCTTTTATTTCTTTTTCCTCACATTTGTTATTATTTATGGAAGGTTCACAACTGATGGCCCCCAGTACCCAGCATAGTAGGGTGCGAAGAATCTCCGGGGATCGTGCTGACTCCACCATTGGCTTGAGGGCAGACACGCCTGGTGGTAGTAATGGTTCTGCTCTTAACCTTGCACCTCCCAATAGATCTGGTTCTTTCACTCTTCACTATTCTAACATTCGTGGGCTGAACTCTAATCTTTCGTCTGTGGAACAGCACTTGGGCACTTTCCTCCCTAACCTCCTTCTCCTATCTGAAACCCAGCTGTCTATACATGCTTCCACTGACCCATTCCAAATCTCTCACTACAATCTGTATACTTGTTTTCGTTCCAAAGGTGGGGTCTGTGCATACTGCAACACTAACACTCCTACTGTGAGGCTATTGGACCTTGAATCTCCAGACTTTGATGTTCTCTGGCTAAAAGTCTATCTGTCCACTACTACTATCTTCCTCTGCTTCTGCTACTGTTCTCCAAACTCCACCAAGTTTGTGTCTTTCTTTTAATATCTATCCTCGTGCCATGAGTCCTTGCTATCTTCTCACCCACATGCCGAAGTTCTCTACATTGGAGACTTCAATGTACACCACAGTGAGTGGCTTCACTCTTCTCACACTGATGTGAGAGGAAGCGAGGCCCTTGCTTTCTCTATTACTCACGATCTGGAGCAAATTATCAAACATCCTACTCGCGTTCCTGATCGTCACAAACATGCTGCAAACACTCTTGACCTATTTTTACTTCTAACCCTTCAAACTACTCTTATTCTGTGCTTTCCCCTATTGGTAAATCTGACCACTCTATGATATCAGTCTCTTCCATTTTTGCTCCCCCACCACCAATCCCTCCTACTCAGCGCCGCCTTTGGCACTTCGAGCGTACCCAACATGAAAATTTGCGAAAGTTTCTCTTTGACTTCCCATGGGATGACTACTGCCCTCATCAATAAGGGCCAGGGCACAAAGAATACATTGAGATGCAGAAAAAGTAAAAGGTTAAGGACAAGGCAGAGATGAGGTAATGATACACAATAGGAAAAGGACAGGATGAAAGAATACTCGAAATATTGAGGACTTAGAGGTATGGCAGGATTAGGCCCTGAGATGACGATGGATCCGTTTTTTGAAGGAAGATAGATTATGAGAATTAGGAAAGACAGAAGGAGGAAGAGAGCTCCGTTGTCTGAAGGTAGCTGGGAAAAAGCAGTCACTGCACTAACCAATCCGCAAGCTACAAATCTCCACACAGTACCTGTGAGACGAGGCCGCTTGGAGAGTGTTACACAGCCTCGGCATTGGGGGAGGGACGCAACTCGCCAACTCATCAGAGCAGCGATGAAAGTAGTAAAGGTAGAGAATAGAAAGGAACGATACCTTACAGCGAAGAGATAGAGAATCCATATTAAGAGTAAAAGAAGAGTCATTAATGAGCCAGACTGCCTTAGATTCAACCCTGTCAACAAGGAAATAAGTATATGAAAAAGCACCCCAGATATGCAAGCAGTATTCTTAGCAGGGATATATAAGACCTTTATAGATTTTAAGTAACAGTAAAGAGGAAAAGTAATGACGAAAGCAAAACAGAATCCACAATTTTTTGGATGCAAATTTAGAAATTTGGATTATGTGATTTCTCCAAGACTAACAATCAAGCAAATAAACATTTATTTCCATTTGACAATGGCTATTCTTTTACAAAACTAAGAGTACATTTAAAAGTAGACAAGTTAGAGGCTCTCTGGATTCATAATATGTTAATAATAGGGCTATCAGGAGGAGAAGAAGATAAAGAGATAGCCAGAAACTGTCTTGATGGCATGAAATTTAACTAAATTTTGGGTGCCCCACTCTGATTCCCTCTGCAAATAGGAGTTGAGAGTAAAAGATAGACTGATAAGAGACTGATTATGAGTAGCAGATTAAGGTTGTGATGAAAAGGCAGAGGAAGAATGAAGGGTAGAATCGTTGGTAAAGGCGTGAAGAAGAGAGGAGGATGGGGACTGAAGAGAATCGTTGATGAAGAGAACGTACAGAGTAGGTGAAAGAAAACTGGATATCAGAGAACAGAGAGGAGGGGTTAAGCAATATGCAAGGAGATTGGCCAACAGAGCCTTGTGCCAAACTCTGTCAAAAGCTTTAGAAAAATCAAGGGCGACGACATAGGATTTCCCATAGTTCTTCAGAGAATATGATCATACATTAGTAAGATAGGACTAGAAGTCACCAGTGGATCTTGCCTTGCGGAAGCCGTACTGGTGATCAGAGAAAATTCTGCCATATTTTTAGGTCTTTATTTGTTTTTACTATTCTTTCACCTTGTCCTTTTATTTATGTCTATTAGTCTATTACATTTGCCTTGGTCTTAATCTGCTACTTTTCTTACTCTCAGTGTACTCTTGGTACCCGGGCCTAACAAGGATATTTTTCTTTGCCCGTCCCAGTGTTACACTCATTATTTATATATATATATATATATATATATATATATATATATATATATATATATATATATATATATATATATATATATATATATATATATTATATATATATATATATATATATATATATATATATCTATATATATATATATATATATATATATATTATATATATATATATATATACATATACATATACTATATACATATACATATATACATATATATATATATATATATAATATATATATATATATATATATATGATATATATATATTATATATATATATATATATTATATATATATATATATATATATATATATAAACACATAAGCACATTACATATGTGAAAACATGAATCATTTTCTACCCCGACCGGGACTTGAACCTAGGACTTATAATTACTAAGTCAAGGCGCTATCAACTACACACCACAGAAGGTTAAAAGGAATCCAACCTTATAGCTTATATCTGCTTACTTAGGAATGAACGCATTCTAGCCAAATAAGCACATTACATATGTGAAAACATGAATCATTTTCTACCCCGACCGGGACTTGAACCTCGGACTTATAATTACTAAGTCAAGGCGCTCCCAACTACACACCACAGAATATTAAAAGAACTCCAACCTTATAGATTATATAAGTCCTAGGTTCAAGTCCTGGTCGGGGTAAAAAATGATTCATGTTTTCATATATGTAATGTGCTTATTTGGTTATTGCATAGCCCGAATGAGATTGAGAATTGAATTAAATGCGAAAATGAAGCCACAAGTGAGATTGGGGAATCTGTAATATGAAAATAGTGGCATTCAGATAGAATGCGTTAATTCCTAAGTATAGCAAATATAAGCTGTAAGGTTGGATTCCTTTTAACCTTCTGTGGTGTGTAGTTGGTAGCGCCTTGACTTAGTAATTATAAGTCCTAGGTTCAAGTCCCGGTCGGGGTAGAAAATGATTCATGTTTTCTCATATGTAATGTGCTTATTTGGTTATTGCATAGCTCGAATGAGCTTGGAATTGAATTAAAGGCGAAAATGAAGCCACGAGTGAGGTTGGGGAATCTGTAATATGAACATAGTGGCATTCAGATAGAATGCGTTCATTCCTAAGTATAGCAGATATAAGCTATAAAGTTGGATTCCTTTTAACCTTCTGTGGTGTGTAGTTGGTAGCGCCTTGACTTAGTAATTATAAGTCCTAGGTTCAAGCCCCGGTTGGAGTAAAAAATGATTCATATATATATATATATATATATATATATATATATATATATATATATATATATATATATATATATATATATATATACATACATACATACATGCATGCATACATACATACATACATACATACATACATACATACATACATACATACATACATACATACATACATACATACATACATACATACATACATACATACATACATACATACATACATACATACATACATACATACATACATACATACATACATACATACATACATACATACATACATACATACATACATACATACATACATACATACATACATACATACATACATACATACATACATACATACATACATACATACATACATACATACATACATACATACATACATACATACATACATACATACATACATACATACATACATACATACATACATACATACATACATACATACATACATACATACATACATACATACATACATACATACATACATACATACATACATACATACATACATACATACATACATACATACATATATATATATATATATACATATATATATATATATATATATATATATATATATATATATATATATGTGTGTGTGTGTGTGTGTGTGTGTGTGTGTGTAATTATTATTATTATTATTATTTTTTTTTTTTTAGCTTTTCAAACTTTCATATTGGGTCGATAACCCTGATAAAACTTCCCACTCATTCTTGTTAAACTCGCTATTCTCTTATCAATTTTATGTTCACATATCTTTATTTATACTCCACATGTTATCGTATCCTACTGAGGTTATTAGGATGTTCGTAGGTGTAACAGATGGACTGATGTATCAGAGGTATATCCTAAACTACAATTTCTTATTATTTTTATTCCCGATAGTCGTTCTATGCAGTTCGCAGGGTATAAGAGTGCAGATTTCATTCTCTTTCAATAACGGATATTCAATTTTCGTCACTTTGCTGAGCTTTCTGGGTTAAGGGGTAGCTTGTCTTGGATCATTTGGTTCCTTGGCAAAAATAAAAATAAAACACTGTAAATACACCTCCTCTGCCTCTTCTATCCTTTGTAGTGCTTTCCTCTTGAACTCCTGCCGCACCACCTCATCCTTGAGTTTCCACCACGGGAGAACCTAGGATCAAGTGGTGGAAACTCAAGGATGAGGTGGTGCGGCAGGAGTTCAAGAGGAAAGCACTACAAAGGATAGAAGAGGCAGAGGAGGTGGATCAGTGGTGGAAAAGGAACAGTGAAGTGATCAGGAGTACGGCAGAGGAAGTCCTCGGAAAGTCATCTGGAAAGAAGCCGAGAAACGGAAAAGAGTCTTGGTGGTGGTCCTCAAATTGCAAAGAGAAGATAGAAAAGAAGAAAGAGATGAAGAAAGCTTACGACAAGGAAAGAACAGAGGAGCGTAAAGCTATGTTGAAATATGCAAATAAGGAGGCGAAGAGGGCTGTAGCACAGGCGCGTGCAGCAGCACTGCAGGATATGTATGAGAACCTTGAAACAAAGGAGGGACAGTAGAGAATCTATAAGTTAGCAAAAGAAAGGAACAGATCGACAAAGGACCTAACATCAATAAAGCAAATCAAGGATAAGAACGGAAGAGTGCTTACTGACCCCGACATGATTAAAATGCGGTGGAGGGACTACTACGAAGAACTTCTAAATCAGGAAAATCCAAGAATACGAAGAGGTGAAGGAGTGGGAATGGAGGGAGAGGTAGACGCTGTGAGTGAGGCGGAAGTCAGAGAAGCGTTGAAGAAGATGAAAAATGGAAAGTCAGTAGGGCCAGACCAGATTCCTGCAGAGGTATGGAAGAGTTTAGGCGAAGAAGGGATACGGGTGCTGACAAAGTTCCTGAACATGGTGATGAAGGAAGAGACTATCCCGAACGAGTGGAGAGATAGTATAATGGTACCGATTTTCAAAGAAAAGGGAGACATCCAGAGTTGCAACAACTATAGAGGAATTAAGCTAACATCTCACACTATGAAGCTGCTGGAAAGAGTGTTGGATAAAAGGCTGAGGGAGGAGACAGAAGTTTGTAGTGAGCAGTTTGGTTTTATGAAAGGTCGAGGAACAATGGATGCAGTATTCGCAATGAGGCAGACAATGGAAAAATATAGAGATAAGCAAAGAGGGCTGTACATGGCGTTTATTGACCTGGAAAAAGCTTATGATCGGGTCCCGAGAAGCGAGGTGTGGAGGAGTATGAGGTCGAAGGGAGTGAAGGAGAAGTATGTCAAGATAGTTCAGGACATATACAGGGAAGCCACAACAAGAGTAAGAAGTACAGTTGGCACTACAGAGCCTTTTCAGGTGAAAGTTGGACTCCATCAGGGATCAGCTCTTAGCCCCTATCTATTTAACCTTCTCATGGATGTGATGGTGGAGGAAGTGACAAAGGAGGCACCATGGAGCATGCTCTTTGCAGACGATATTGTTTTGGTCTCCGAGAGCCGTGAAGAATTGCAAGAGAGGTTGGAGCTATGGAGGGGTTTGCTGGAGGATTACGGACTGAAGGTGAGCAGACAGAAAACGGAGTACCTGGAGTGCAATGTGACACAAGGAGGCGACCTGTTCATGCAAGACCACAAGCTCCTAGAGGCGGACGCCTTCAAATACCTCGGCTCCTACGTAACGAAGGATGGAGACCTAGAGAGAGAGATTGATCATAGGATCCAGGTAGCGTGGAACAGCTGGAAGAGAACATCAGGGGTGCTATGTGACAAGAAAATCAGTGCTAGAGTGAAAGGAAAAGTGTACAAGTCAGTTGTGAGACCAGCGTTGCTGTACGGTGCGGAGACGTGGCCGGTGAAAAAGGTTCAAGAAAGGAAGATAGATGTCGCAGAAATGAGAATGCTGAGGTGGATGTGTGGGGTGACGAGGGAGGACAGGATACGAAATGACCAGATCAGAGGTACAGTGAAGGTGGTGGAGGCGTCGGCGAAAGCGCAGGAGAGGAGATTACAGTGGTTCGGTCATGTGAAGAGGAGAGAAGAAGACTACGTGGGTGTGAGAGTGATGGAGATGGACGTGGAGGGCAGACGTAGACGAGGAAGACCTAAACTACGGTGGAAGGACCGACTGAAGGAGGATCTCAGAGAGAGACAGCTGGAGGAGGAGCAAGTGATGGACCGGAACCAGTGGAGACGACTAGTGAAGAGATGCGACCCCATATGAAAATGGGAACGCAAATGGAGGAAGAAGAAGAAGAAGAAATACAAAATAAAAATAGGCAGTTAGACTTGTCGAGGATGTGAAAAGAGCAGTAATTGCGTCTGTTTCCAAATTCCTTCCAACCGAGCATCCACAATCATACTAAATAGGAATTGGCACACACCATTT
>JAXCGZ010021251.1:0-32500 GCA_037179515.1 Halocaridina rubra | reverse complement strand
TATATATATATATATATATATATATATATATATATATATATATATATATATATATATATATATGAGCATATATTGACTGCTATAATCATTTGTCCAATATTGCTTTCCTACTACTCCCAGTGAATGTGACTCGCTCCACGCTTGCAATAATACAGTGTACATTCTTTTCACATGAACATTATACTTAATGAGCCCTCAGACTAGTTTTTGTTGGTCATATCTCTACAGTTTCTCTCTCGGTCTTCTCCCACTTGCTATGGAAACAAATTGAAGAGCTTCATTTCAAATTACTTTTTGCTTGCGTATTTTAGTGATTTCTTTATATATTTTAAACCACATGTTAGAAACTTCCTTGGTTTATTTTTTTTTTAATAATTATATGATAATGTTTAGCAATGAGCAGTTTTGTATCCTTATGTAGTGTTACAGATTCGGAGTGTTATTTCCAATATATTTAAATTTTACTTCTTGGTCGTACTTTGCCTTTTGCATAAGTGCAAGGGGGGAGGACAGTTTCCCCAGTAAAGTGACATTTTAATAAATACACATAATGTAAATGTCAAGTATTATATGAGAGTGCAGTATTCCAGCAAATGTGAACAATGATTGTCCAGGAGCTTAGAAAATAATCAAAGTTTTTGTTGAGAGTGTTCCATGCAAAGGTTATGAAGTCCCTGTTAGATTTAACAAGCTAGAAAATGGGTTCTTTTGTGCTTTCATTTATTTATTTATTCGCATTTTGATTTACCATGCTTAAATTGCAAGGATACACTTATTAATATTTCTGCATTGTTAAAACACTAAAATGAAAACGAGAGATGTGAATAACATCAAAATTATAAAATTTGATAGAAATGTCAATAAAGGAAAAACGAAAACCAATGAAAAGAATTAGAAACGTGCTAAGAAGCCAGTTCAAGTCTGACCGTGTGATTTCTATTATTGATATCATTATTTCAGAAAAGACAATAGATAAATGTGAATATTCTTTGATTAATTATCGGTAAGCTTTTGCTTCCCGCGGATAGGATCTATCAAGCATACGCTGGATTTTTCAATTTATAATGGAACGATCTTCTCACTGTTGCCCAGATGAGGCCTTCCTCTCCATGTTATAGTTTTCTGGTCCGATTTTAAATATCTTCATTTTGACACTTGCTTTCATCTATAATTAAGACTCTTTATACAAACACACACAGGAAGACTAAAGAAACTCCAAAGCTTTTCCACAGATTTATCAAAGGAAAACTGAAGGTCAAAAATTAGGTTTTAAAGCTAAAGAGATCAGATGGAAGCATCACTGAGATGAATGAAGAGATTTGCAAAGATTTGAACAAGGAGGTTTAGTAAATATTTGCAGCAGAAAATACCCCACCCCCTCAGATTGCAGAGATAGGAGATCATAGGCCGGTATTAGGGAACGTCATCTTTTCAGCCACAGAGGTATGCAAGGCGCTGATGGAGTTAGATGCCCATAAAGCTACAGGTCCTGACGATATATCCCCTTATGAGCTTAAGAAATGCCTTAAATCAATATCGGCAGCACTTTGTATCATATTTGAAAAGTTTCTGGAATCTGAGGATATTCCAAGATGCTGGAAACAAGCGAACGAGGTACCTATCTTCAAAAAGCGAAGGAGGGATACAGCTCTAAACTATAGACCTATTTCCTTGACCAGCATAGTTTACAAAGTTATCGAGAAACTGCTAAGAAACATATTTCTCTTCACTTGGAATACTTCAACTTTTTGTCAGTGAGACAACATGGCTTCAGAGAAGGTAGACCAACAGTAAGAAACTTATTAGAATTTTGTGAAGAGGTAAGCCTAATTTTTCAGAAAGAGATGGCTAGCAGATTGTATAATCCTATGCTTCCAGAAAACATTTGATATGGTCCCACACGGGAGACATTGAGAAGCTGCAACCAATGGCGAGAATAGGTGGAAGTGTCTTGGAATGGATAAAAACTTACTTAGAAGGAAGGGAACAGAGGATTAGGGTAAAACACTCAGTGTCTGAATGGAAAAGGGTAAGTTGCGGAGTTCCACATGGTTCAGTTTTAGGGCCACCTTTGTTCCTTGTACATGTAAATGACCTACCAAAGTCGGTAAATTCCTTAATAAATATGTTTGCAGATGATGCAAAGATTGTGAAGAAAGTAAGAATCGAGAACAGTGGTAGAGAACTTCAGAAAGAGCTAGCCAGAAAAGTGTCTAATGAAATTCAATACTTCTATATGTAAGGTAGTGAGAATGGGTACAAGTGCGAGAAGATCCAAGCTTGAATACTCAATAGCGGGAAAAGAATTTCATTAGGCACAGAATGAGAGAGATCTGGGAGTAAGCATACTGGTAGATTTGTCTCCGGAAATGCATATAAATGGCATAGAAAGGGCAGCATTTGCTTCCTTAGCAGTTGTAAGGGTAGCCTTCAGGCACATGGACAAGGAATTGTTCAGAAATATCTATGTAACCTGTGTGAGGCCAAAGCTTGAATAAGCAGCCCCCTTTTGAAATCCATACTTGTAAATGCACATTGTTAAGCTGGAAAAAGTTCAAAGACATACCACGAAACTGGTGCCAGAAATTCGCAATGTCAATTATGAGAAGATGCTGAGGGAATTAGCGTCACTCAAAGCTAGAAGAATGAAGGGGATATGGTGAAGGCTTTTAAATTCCCTCATGGTTATGACAGATTGGATAGAGATCGATATTTTGATATGGCTGGCACTAGAACTAGAGGTCATAGTTTGAATCTTCGTAAGAAAACTTCTTTGCAGGATGTGAGGAAGTTATTCTTAATGTAAGAGTAGTTGATGAATGGAATTCGCTAGTGAAAAGGAACTTAATTCTAACCTAGTCCATAGTTTTAAGGATAATTATGATAGGTATCACTAAGTACAAATATGGAACCGACCAGCAGACGGGGAGTTACAAGCATGGGACTTTCTCTCGTAAGCACAATTAGGTAATTGCATATATTGGAAAAAGTTCACAGAAATGCTAGGAGACTGGGGCAAGAGATACACCATCTCTGTTATTAGAGGCTGAGGGAATTAGACTTACAATCACTTGAGGCTAAAATATGGGGGTATGGTAACGGTTTTTAAATTCCTTCGTGGATTTGACAGAGTGAGCAAGGAGTGATATTCTGATGTGGCTGGTTCTAGAACAAAAGGTCATAGTTTAAAGCTTCGTAAGAAAACCTCTTTGCAGGATGTATAGATGTACTTTTCAGTGTAAGAATAGTTGATGATTGGAATTTGCTAGGCAAGGAATGAGTTAATGCTTACTGCATTCATATTTTTAAGAACAAATATGGTAAGTATTGTTAAGTATAAAATGGAACCAACCAGGAGATGGAGAGTTACGAGCATAGGGCTCTCTCCCGTAAGCACAGTTAGGCAATTATAATTAAGTAATTATACACTTGTGATGCCAAAGCCTAGATATGCAGTACCCTTATTGGGCTCCTCACTTGAAAAGCATATTAGCTGGAAAAAGTTTAAAGACAAGCTACGAAACTGGTTGCAGAGATACACAATCTCAGTTATGAGAAGAGGCTGAGGGAAGTAAGCATATCATCACTTTAAGCTAAAAGGAAGAGGGGGGGGGATATGGTGACGGTTTTTGAACTCTCTCGTAGGCTTGACAGTGGATAGGGAGCGATATTTTGATGTGGTTGACCCTAGAACTAGAAGTCATACTCTGAAGCTTCGTAAGAGAGCTTTGCAGGATGTAAGGGAGTAATTTTTAATTGTAGGAATATTTGATGACTTGATTTTTCTACGCACGGAAATAGTTAATGCTAACTGTATTCATAGTTTTAAAAACAAGTATGATAAGTACAAAAATGGAACCGACCAGGAGACTGGGAGTTATTAGCATGGAGTTCTTTCCCGTAAGCACAATTAGGTAATTAGGTTATTACATACATATATGTATCCAGGGGAGAGAAGAAAACCTCTACCATACACATTCTCGGATGGCATATGAGGGAACCCCTCAGATGAAGGTTACTCCAAATATATGAAATATAAAGCTGTGGATCAAAGCAATAAGCTTGAATAGGTGTAGCATACATCTGTTGAATAATATTGTTGCTAAGAAAGTGCATTTAAATTATGGTTCTTAAACAATGGATCCTCAGACTGACAGACTTTGGTCTACTTGACGCTCCATTTCATATCAGAGTAAGTCCTTAAGCTAAAGGTTATGTGCCTAGTTACCGCATAGTGACGCCATACAGCAGAGCAAGCTTAACAGGGACTCAATGTAAACATTTCTGATTCTAAAGCTTTCCGATTTGATTTCATAAGTTTTTTATCATGCGTAGCTGATTTGTCAAAGAAAATTCTTATAATTTAACGTTTGTATTTGAATTATCTTCCCAGTTGCGTTTTTGATCAAAGTATTGTTGTGAAAAGGAAAATACTGAAACGAATTGAGTTGAATATTGTCCATGCTGATGTGATGGAGCCTATTGCTGTTGCCTCTATTAGGTTTTTGTCGATTATATCTTGCATCGATGCAAGGATTACCACATTATTAGGAAGGTAGTCTCAACATATATTATGTATTTTCCTTCTTAATTAGGTAAACTGGGAGATGGAGCATCTACTGATCCTATATAAATTTTAGATAATGAAATTATAAATTTCAAAAATTTCATAGTTGGTATTTGTTCCAAATTCAAATGCTTTAGGAGGCCAGCCTAACAATAAAGTGCTGGATTTCAAGGGCACTCCGTATCAAAGCAAAAAGTGTCCCTAACAAAACTACCACAAAGCTACATAAAATCATAAGATGTCCAATTCTTAAACATAAAGGCGTTGAATTAAGGGAAAGTAAAGTTGCTTATTTAATAAACTTACTTCTTCATACATTACCCTAGGTTTCTTTTCAAAGTATATATGCTTTTCTTTTTATTTATATGGTAGATGATAGTAGTGAAATTAATTCAGGTTCAAAAGTGAATCCGTCCATGGAAGTTGTGGGCTAAGTCCGAAATTTCCTCTACCCTGTCAGACATGTGGATAGCCACTCTCTTCAAGTAACTTACGTGCTGTATCAGCATATTAAAACCCTTATATAAAAAGAGAATTATATATATATTTGTACATATTTTACCCCATTTTTCTCCCTGCTGGGGATATGGTTTTGAAACTTTCTGGATTTTGAATATCCTACTTATGGACAATTTTCCCTTTATCTCTGTGTATCACAGAGAAGATAAAAAGGAGAAGGGATGTAAGGAACTTATACCCCATTATTGGTTGAAAACTATGGTCATGTTTTACTTTTGGTATTTGCTTTTCAGAGACCATTGCGGCTCTGAAGAACTGGCCATAGCCACCATATTCCCACCTCCTGGACCTTACAACTTAGCCAAAATGTAGAAATAAAGCAATTCTACTATGTTCACACCCACCCACAGATAATCGGCTTGCATTCTCTCTATGATTTAACATACCTTGTTTTTCTTCATAGCTAAGCACAAGCACCAGAGTGTGCTCAAGGCATTTCCAGGAAGATAATTATAAACTTCCTGATTATGCTGGGTTCGTCATTTGAAAGGAGGAGCTAGTTCAACAATAACTTCGACTAGACAGCTAAGACTTTATCGAGGAGGAAACTAATTCGTCATGTTGAGAGGAACATATATACACATGACCTCATTTCCCTTTGTAAGGGGGTGGCCTAATCAAGAAACATGCACTCACTACGATCCACACATACCTCAACCACTCCTCTTAGCTCTTTGGGGATAAAAGGTTGCCACATTTGCCCCCCTTCCACCCAGCTTGGGTCATCCACAAGGTAGGCGGGAGAATATATTCTATAATAAAGCCCAACAGCCGAAGCTGGTTTACTCCCACAGCATGGCAACTCCCCATACACCTCTTCGTCACAGTTCACTGAGCTAGCAGGTGTGAGAAATCCCTTTGACCCGTGTCTTCTATACACAATCTTCTTTCACTCATTCCTATCTCTTCCACACACTCTTCCCTGCTCCAGTGACATTCAACGTGCATTCAATGCTCTTTTCATACAATCCATCCATCTCATTCTAGGTCTCCCTCCTGGCCAAACTCCAATCACTTCTGCAGTCCACATTCTCTTCACCATTCGTTCATCACTCATCCTTCCACGCGTCCAAACCAACTCAACACTTTCTGATCTAACCTATCCAACAGCTTCCTTTTGACATTCGTTCTCTGCCTGACTTCCTCATTTCTTACTCTATCGATTCTAGATACACCAGTCATACTTCTCAAAACCTCATCTCCATTACATGCAACTTGTTCCTTTCATCCTCTCTTGCTTTCCAAGTCTCTGCTTCACACAATGCTGTCGGCACAGTCACACCCTCTCTTTGCATTCATTCCCATATACCTATTTCTCTTTACACTTTTCAACTCACCTAGACATTTACTTGCTTCCTTCACTCTATAACTTATCTCTGCATCCAGTCATCCACATACAACCCCAGATACATAAAACTCTCAACTTCTTCAAGCAACTCCCCATTCACTCTTACATTCAGTCTGTAAATAATAACACTCCTTGTGCATCTCATGACTTTACTTTTACAAATAGTCACTTGCAAGTTCCTTCTTTGACACACCCAAACAAACTCAGTCACCAAATGATTCATTTCATTCTCAGTATCAGCCACTAGTACAGTATCATCTGCAAATGGCAACTGATTCAATTTCCACAACCTTCCATCCTCACCCACTAGTTCTAAGTCTTTTTCTAATACTCTTTTATTTTCTTCTCTTACCACTCCATCCACATACACATTAAACAACCTTGGCAACATTACACAACACACAACATTCAGCTCAAACCAATCGCTCATACCATTCCCAACTCTCACACATGCTCTACTGTTCATGTAAAAACTCCACACCTCATTCAACAAACTTCCACTTATTCCATACAGCTGCGACACATTTTACAGCCCCTCTGTATCTACCCTGTCATACACTTTCTCTAAGTCCAAAAAGACTCAAAAAGTGTCCCTACCTTTCTCAAAGAAGTTCTCACGTACCTGTCTTACCAAAAACACCAGATCCATGCATCCTCTTCCTCTCCTGAAACAACACTGTTCCTCCCCAGTCAATCTCTCCATACCTTTCCTAATTCTCTTGATTGACACTCTTCTATATAACTTACCAACTACACTCAACACACATATTCCTCTAAAACGTCTACACTCATACTTATCTCCTTTCCCTTTGTAAAGTTTAACTACACATGCACTCATCCAGTCAAATATTACCCTCCCTTTCCTGAAATATATATTCAACAACTTAATCATTCATTCTACTAATTCCTCCCCACCTTCTGACAAGCATTTAACATGTCACCTGCTTTCATTGCTCTCAATGCCAAATGTACCTCCTCTTTTGTTATTTCTCTATCATTCTCATCACCTAACATTGGGATTCTCCATTCATTTCCCACAACCACAATCATTGCATCTCTATCATCTTCCTCATTTAGCAGTTCCTTGAAATAGTCAGCCCTTCTCAATCTCACCTTCATTTCATCTACTAACAATTGCCCATCTCCTTTCACCCTCTCCTTCCCACCAGACTCACCTTTCCTCACTCTTTTCACTCCCTTTCAAAACATCTTTTTACTCCTTTCAAAATTCTTAGACAAGCATCTACTGTACCTTCCATCCTCTTCTCTCTTTGCCTCCCTTACCATACACTTTGATAACCTGCTCTTTGCGAAATACCTTTCATAAGCCTCTTCATTATCTACCTGCAACCATACCTCAAATGCCTTTTTCTTTTCAGCCACTACTGCACTCACCTGCTCATCCCACCATTCACTACCTTTCCTATTACTTCACCAGTTAGTTTCCTTCTACACACCCCATAGGTACACTTCATAACTGCCTCCTTAAAGCAACCCATTCTCCTTCCATTCCCTCCTCCACTTTCTCTCTCACTACAATCCACACATTCCTTTGACTAGCCGTATACTCAGTCTTTCTCTTCCTTATACAATTCATTCACTTTTAGTACCTCTCTTCCTTTCTCACTTCTCTTTCTCCAATTTTCTCCCACAATCACTCTACTGTGGTGAGGGGCACAGCATCAAAGAATAGCCCCAATGTATTTCCTGCGTGTCGTAAGAGGCGACTAAAAGTGGACGGGGCAATGGGACTAGGAATCCCCCCCTTGTATTAACCTCCTGCAAGACGTCAAAGAAGAAGGGTTGTGGTACGATAGAGAGCAAAAGATGTGAGATTGGATATATGTTTGGTAGGAGGAGGATGGATGTATTGGCATTGTGTGAGACGAAGATGAAAAGGAGAAGTGACATTTGGTGATATGACAGGTAGGGTGTCTGGGGTTGAAAGGGGGAGAGCGAGAGAAGGTGTGGCATTATTGCTGAGTGAATGGATAGTAAATAAGGTAGTGGAATGGAAAGAAGTAACATCCAGGCTGATGTGGGTGATTGCTAGGATAGGTAGGGCCAGGATGTGAGAGGAGTGAGGAAGAGCGGGATGAATTCTGGAATGAGTTAACTAGGTGAGTGGATGGTCTGAGTAGAAGGAACTATGTAGTTGTGTTCGGTGACTTGAATGCCAGAGTGGGTGATGGAGAGGTAGAAGGTGTTGTAGGAAAGTATGGGGTACCAGGTGGGAATGAGAGTGGCGAGAGACTGTTAGATTTGTGTGTGGAGCAAGAGTTGGTGATAGGTAATAGTTTTTTCAAGAAAAAGTTAATAAATAAGTATACATGGATGAGAGTGGCAAATGGAAGAGTGAAAGAAAGATATTGATGGATTATGTGTTGGTAGCAAAGAGCAGGATTGGTAGAGTGAAAGATGTGCATGCATTTAGGGGTGTGGCTGCTGGGATATCTGATTATTTTTTGGTTGAAGCAAAAGTGGTAGTACAAAAGAGTGGGGAAATAGTGGGGGGATGTAGAAGGGAAATGGTGAAGGTGGAAGAGTTGAAAAAGCCAGAGAAGAGACAGGAATATCAGGACAGGTTGAAAGTGGCATATGACAGGATGAAAGAAAGAGAAGTTGGGGAGTTAGAGGAGGAATGGGAGTTGATGAAAGAATGTTTTGTGGAACATGCAAGTGATGTGTGTGGAAAGAGGTTTGTTGGAGGTGGCAATGGGAGGGGCAGCAAGTAATAATAATAATAATAATAATCCTTTATTTCCAATGTACATTGGGTATTCAAATAAGATACATATATATTCCAGATAGACATCTGTGGTGTACGATATAGACATACTAAAACAAACAAATCATAAAGATGAGTGTACCATTAAAATTTACAAGTAAAATCTTCCTTTAAGAGTAACTTCTTAAGATTATATTTAAAAGTATACACTGAACCAGCATTTTTTAGTTCTCTGGGAAGCTGATTATATAAATGAGGTCCACGAATGTTTATATCTCTTGAGCCAATATCAGTTTTAGACCTTCGTACTAATAAATCTTCCCCTTGACGGGTAGTTAACCCGGTAACTGAGCTTACTGTAGAAAAATTATACAAGCAATCAGGAAGATTGTTTCTTAGTATATTAAAAACAAAGGTACATATATCAAAAACATATTTATCTCTAATCCTTATCCATTCTAGATCTTTTAAAACAGGAGAGATGTGCTCGTATTTTCTTACATTGCCAACAGCCACTCGTGCTGCAAAGCTTTGTAACTTTTGTATTCTTTGTAATTGAGTCTTATTTGTACATCCCCAAACTTTGAGACAGTAATTAATTAAACTCATAGCTAAGGACTGGACAATTATTATACGAGTTGATGTTTCAAATGAGTCTTTTACCCTATTTAGATATATTAGAGTACCCATTACTTTTTTATAAATTTCATGTATATGCATTTCAAAATTCATGTAACGGTCAAAATAGACACCTAGGTTCTTTACCGAGTTCATTGGCTTAATGATATTACCGTTAAAATTTATATGAAGATTGTCATCAACTTCTGATAATAATTGTCTGGATCCGATAAGAATAGATTGGGTTTTAGTTTCATTAAGTAACAGACCATTTTTTAGAAAATAACGTTTAGCCATATACAAAATTTCTTCTGCTCTACGAATAATATTTTCTAAATCATTAATTTCTCCTTCAATTAAGCTTTGAGTATCGTCAGCATATTGAATGACATAACAGTTAGGTAAATATTTTACTAGATCGTTTACATATATTAGAAAAAGTATAGGTCCTAGGATCGATCCCTGAGGGACCCCAAACAATACCTTCTTGCGACTTGAAACTACATCTTTTATTCTGACTGACTGGTAGCGGTTTTTTAAATAGTTCTCGAACCAGCTTGGGTCAATGTTCATTTTTTTGCATTTTTCTAATAAGATGGTATGGTGTACACTATCAAAAGCTTTAGAAAGATCGAGTAGTAGTAGCAATGATATTTTCTTATTATCTATATTTTTGTATGTTTCATCTGATATTTTCAATAAGGCAGTTTCAGTTGATAATTTTGGCCTGAAACCGTGTTGACTTTTTGCAATAAGTTTATTTTTTTCAAGGAACTCACTTAACTGATTTGCAACAATCTTTTCAAGTATCTTTGATAAAATTGGTAGTAAAGAGATTGGTCTATAGTTAGAGACGTCGTCAGGATTTCCATTTTTAAAACCAGGAATTACATGGGGATTTTTCCATAAATCTGGGTAAATATTGGTAACTATGGAAGTATTGATTATTACCGTCAGATAATATGCTATTACAAATAATGAATCTCTAATAAAACGAAAATAAATTCCATCTGATCCATATGCATTAGAGTCTTTCAGATTTTTTATTACTAAGATTACTGTATTACAATCTACTGTAGTAGGGTTAAAGACATCATTACTTCTATTGAATGCACTATGTTCTTCCAAATTAACATTATTATTATTATTACTACCATCATCACTATTATCATTACCATTACTACCACCATCATTATTATTTACACCATTATCAACATTACTACTATTATTACTACTACCATCATCATTATTTTTACCATCATTACTATTATTGATTTCATTTATTATTTCTTTTTTTGTTTTTTCAAAGGTTTTTTTCCCCACTTCAGCGAAAAAATTATTGAACTCTTCTGCTTTAGCACTTACATCTACCTCATCGGGTATAATTGATATGTTACTACTTTTATTACAGTTATTGGAAAGCATGGTTTTAGCAATTTTCCATGTATCAGAGATATTGCCTTTAGCGTTTTGAAATTCATTTTTGTAATACTGTTTCTTACTGTTACTTAATGAAGGGGTGAAAATGAAGTTGGAAGAGAAAAAGAGGGCTTTTGAGGAATGGCTGCAGTGTAAAAGTAGGGAGAAGTATGAAAGATATAGGGAGAAAAATGTGGAAACCAAGCGCAAGGTAGAGGAAGAGAAAAGGTTGGCAAATGTTAGGTGGGGACAGGATTTTAGTAGGTTATATGAGGAGAATAAAATGATGTTTTGGAAAGAAGTGAAGAGAGTAAGGAAGGGTGGATCGAGGATGGAAGAGACAGTGAAAGATGTGAATGGACAGATTTTAAGAGGAACGATGAAAGGAAAAGATGGGCTGAATATTTTGAGTGCTTGCTGAATGTTGAGGATGATAGAGAGGCAGCTATAGTGGCAGTGGGGGGTGTTCAAGTGCCAGTGATGGGAGATGAAAATGAGAGAGAGATTACAAGAGAGGAGGTGAAAAGGGCACTGTATGAAGCGAAAGCAGGTAAAGCTCCTGGAATGGATGGTGTGAGAGCGGAGATGTTGAAAGAAGGGGGTGTGACTGCATTGGAATTGTTAGTGAGAGTGTTTAAAATATGCTTTATGTTGTCAGTGGTGCCAGTGGAATGGGTGATTGCTTGTATAGTGCCCCTATACAAAGGTAAAGGAGATGTGTATGAGTGCAGTAATTTTAGGGGTATAAGTTTGTTGAGTGTGGTAGGAAAAGTGTATGGTAGGATACTGGATAATAGGATTAGGGATAAGACAGAAAATGTGATCGCGAAAGTGCAGAGTGGTTTTAGGAGAGGTAGAGGTTGTATAGATCAGATTTTTATAGTTAGGCAGTTATGTGAGAAATATTTAGCAAAGAGTAAGGATGTGTATTTTGCAGTTTTGGATCTGGAGAAAGCGTATGATAGAGTTGATAGAGAGGCAGTGTGGAATGTTTTGAGATTATATGGAATTAATGGTAAACTGTTGCATGCAGTGAAGAGTTTGTGTGAGGGCAGTAGAGCTTGTGTTAGGGTAGGGAATGAAGTGAGTGAGTGGTTTCCAGTGAGTGTGGGACTGAAACAGGTATGTGTGATGTCACCATGGCTTTTCAATTTCTATATTGATGGAGTCGTAAGAGAGGTGAATGAGCTAGTGCATGGTCGAGGTTTGAGAATGGTAGATGGGGATGATAACGAGTAGGAGCTGAATCAGTTGCTGTTTGCAGATGATACTGTAGTGGTGGCAGATTCAGAGGAGAAGCTGTGTCAGTTAGTGTCAGATTTTGGAATGGTGTGTGAGAGAAGGAAGTTGCCAGTGAATGTGGGAAAGAGTAAGGTTATGAGGTGTACAAGAAATGAGGATGGTGCTGGATTGAATGTTATGTTGAATGGAGAGACACTTGAGGAATTTGATCAGTTAAAGTATTTAGGCTCGGTTATAGCTGCAAATGGTGGAGTGGCAGCAGATGTGTGTCACAGAGTGAATGAAGGATGTAAAGTGTTGGGTGCGTTGAAAGGAGTGATGAAGAATAGAGGGTTGGAAATGAATGTTAAGAAAGTTTTGTATGAGAAAGTGGTTGTGCAAACTGTGATGTATGGATCAGAGTTATGGGGTATGAAAGTAAGTGATAGACGGAAACTAAATGTGTTTGAAATGAAATGCCTGAGGAGTATGACTGGTGTATCTCTGTTGGATAGGGTTAGGAATGAAGTGGTGAGAGCAAGAATGGGTGTGAGGAGAGAAATTGCAGCCAGAGTAGATATGGATGTTCTAAGATGGTTTGGCCACGTGGAAAGGATGGATGATGAAAGACTGCTGAAAAAGGTGATGAATGCGAGAGTTGATGGGAGAAATGCTAAAGGGCGGCCTAGGTTTGGGTGGATGGGTGGAGTAAGGAGAGCCCTGAATGATAGGAGGATGGATGTGAGGGAAGCAAGCGAGCGTGCTAGGAATAGGAATGAGTGGCGAGTGATTGTGAGGCAGCTCTGAATGGCATCTGCTGTTACCACGGGGCTGCATCTCACAAAGGTAGCCCTGTGGTAGGGGCAGTAGGGGAGTTGGGAGTTGCGAAGCGATACAGGTTGTGGAAGAGCCAGGAGGATGGGTTGTGGCACTTCAGCAATGCCATCTCAACGGTCGCTAGCTCCCTCATCATTGCACATAGAACAAAGTAATCCCCTTATTGTTTTCTTTTTTTGATGTTGGCTACCCCCCAATTAAAGGGGGAAACAGCCAAGGTAAATATATATAATATCACTCTACTTTCCACTAAATAATGATTAGATATTACACCACTAGCATTTCTCAGTATCTTCACTTCCAATAATCTTCCATTCACCCTCCTGCTACCACAACTTAATCCATTAATGCTCTGTCAATTACTCTTCCATAATCAACTCTGACTCATGTATGCTTGTGCACATCCTTTTTTTTAATACAGTATTAGCAATCAACTTCTCTCTCCCATTACACATTTCTATCATTTTCTCTCCACTCTAATTCCTACCAGGTACTCCATACTTCCCAATTACACCATCCACTGGCTCATTCCCTACTCTAGCAATCAATCTCCCATCAACACCACATTTATATTCATTTCCAAGTCTTCCACTCACTTGTTCAGTTTCATCCAAAATTCTTCTCTAGCTTCCTCATCACTTCTTTCATTGCCAGGCCACATGTGCTCACAAACGCCCAAACATCGCATCCCAACCTCATTTTAGCCACTATTATTCGGGATAATGCATTCTTACATTCCAGCACATACTTATTTATCTTTTCACTTACCAACAGAGCCACTCCCTCTCTTCCTCTCCCTCTCTCAACTCCAGACACCCTGCCTAACACACTCCCAAATTTCACCTCACAATTCCCTTTTATTTTAGTTTTGCTCAGTTCAAGTACATCCATCTTTCTTTCCACAAACATACTCCCTATCACCTACCTCTTACTTTCATATACACTACAACCACGCACATTCAAAGACTCAAATACTAGGGTTCTGGCTGGATCTCTCCTGCCAGAATACTCCCGCATTTCTTGGCCACTCGTAGGATGAAAAATTACAGAGAAGGGGATTACCAGTCCCCCCCCGCTCTTTCCCATCTAGTCAACTGTTATTACACGAAGGGGAACACGGGGGAAGTATTCTTAACTCTCTCCCTCAGGGGAGTCTTCATCCACTTCCCTCAGAGAGGTAATTTTATGTATTTGACGAATTTATGTACAATGGAAAGGCAGGGTTTAAATGGTGTTTCAGGTTTCATAATATTTTTGTTGTCCTTATTAGGTATTAAATGTATTTTTATGGTCTTCCTGTATTGAATTACATGAAAATTATTGATTGATTTATTGCAATATCGTAAATAAATTAATTTGAAGTCGGTAAAACCGCAAAATATATTTCTTACCATGTGCAGTTGCCATCCGATTACCTTGTTTGCTGCTCAGGCCAGTCTGTGCAAATAATTGATCAAACATTTCCTTCTAATCTAATATAATAGTAACTCTAAAAAAAAAAAAAAAAGTGGATCAAGTAAAACTATGTACAAAGGATAGAATAGAAGCTTTGTCATCATTAAATGAAATAATCATGCTTATTTGCTTATGTAACCTTCATTGTTATATTAAGCCACTGGTAAAATTGCTCTCCAGTATGGGGTCACTATGCGATATCCAGGCACGAATAGGGGTGGACACAGACATTCTGGAGATAGGGAATTAGGACTGCATACCCCTCCTAATGCTCCAACGTGGAATGGAGTTTGCATTAGTCACTTCCCGACTTGTGTACTATACCACTGAGCTACCATGGCCCCAAGGCGAATTGTTGTGAGCGTAATGACACTCAATTCTTTTTTCCTTTTGCCTGACAGAGTTGTATTACAATTTTGTAGGGCGACCTCCTTCTGGTGTTTTCTCCTACTAGATTGCCTGACAATCCGTGTAAGGTGACCCCTTCCGGTGTCAATTCGACTTAACCATGTGTGTAAGACGACACCCTTCCAGTGTGACCTATGTAGGAAGACCTTTGAGGTCGTCCCCCTAATGAGGTGCAATTATAATTATTCTTTCCTGAATTACAGAATTTTTAGAATGGGAAACATGCAGCCAAAACCCTGTTGCAGAACTGAATAACTAGTCAGTCAGTAAGTTTCATTTAACTCTGACACCAAAAAGCCTTAGTTCGAGCCCAGAGAGGCTCTCCCCCTTCTGTAGGCAGACCCAGGCAACCAAACTCAGGGCGATGGGGCACTTTAAAATATCCTGTAGCTTTCAAAACACTAAGCTGCTATCAAGAATTTAATTCCTTGACCTTGCTATCTGTATTCCTTCACATATTACATGCTCATCACAAATACGTCAGCAGTGGATCAGTCCCAAAAATGTCTTTTCAAGAAAACCCCTTAGCAATAACGTCCTATGAAGACACAATGGACAATTCTGCAACTATGGGTAGAAGCTGGTACAGCAGTACCTCCACAAGTCCATACAAGAATTGGCAGTCTAAAACCGATGGATATGTCCATGGAAAATTCTGCAACCATAAGATAGGTTGGCAAAGCAGTAACTCCATGAATCCTTGCAAGAATTGGCAGTCTGAAACCGATGGAAATTTTTGCAACCATGAGGGAAGCTGGCGAATCAGTAACTCCTCTAATCCATGCAAGAATTGGAAGTCTGAAACTGATGGATACGTCATATGACCATTCTGCAACGATGGGGGAAGCTGGCGAAGCATTACCTCCACGAATCCATGCAAGAATTGGCAGTCATAAGCTGATGAGCATTTCTGCAACCATGAGAAAAGCTAATGAAGTAGTACCTCCACGAGACCATGCAAAATTTGGCAGTTTGAAACCGATGGATAAGTCTGTTTACGAGTTATGTAGTTGCTTTTGTCTGGTGTGCGTAAGAGATTTGTTTGTAGATATTGTAATCGGAGCATATCACTATCTTTTTCTTGACTTAATTAATTGTATTACTTATTTATAAAAATATATGCTCTAAAGTGTTGGTTAAAAGATATTTTGCGGCAGGTATGACACTGCTTCGATTGGTGCAACTTCCCCCTACCCAGCTCATGAGTTTCCAAAGTTTTAAGGTTTTGGTGGGGCACCACCTGTGAAGCATGAGCGCTGCAGAGTGCCACATTACCTTAGTTGGTCTGTCGTTAGCTCAGGAGATTTATCTCTGACTAGTTGCATGATCTTGGGGCTGGTCCCCAACTCCTTCCCACACAATGTACCTGTCATGGCCCCCTCATGGTGGAGGAAGTTAATTGTGTAATACACCTCGTAAGCATACCCTTCCCTCCCATGAAGGAGAATATTACACGACTTCATGAGTGGCTACTCCGACATTTTTTGTCAGCCACCTTCTATGATATGAAGTCGTTACTCCCTGTTATGTCCGGACCCCTGCACCACATACACATGGCCCCTAGATCCTGTCCCTAGGCTTACCACACCATGCCACCATCCCCAAACTCTGGGAGGTAGAGTTGAAGATGCAACTCAACGAAGATGTATGACAAGGTATCATCTAACCTGTCTCACCTGGTTAGGCCACCGGTGCACAAGCATGGTGGTGGTTAAATTAGACATCCACCCTAGACGTACTGTGGATTATTAACGCCTTAATGCCTCGTGTCTGAGGGAGACTTGTCACACATCTCAACCTTCGCTATATATCTGATGTCCTGACCTGCTCCTTCAAGACTGCGGTGGATACCGTCTGGGGCAGTTTCTCAACCTTTTTTGAATTAGGGCGCATTTGTAGAATAATTAAAAGTCTGAGGCGCATTTAACACTGTATATCAGTAAGATAAAATTATCCATAAAATTGCAAAATAGTAAAATTATAAAAAAAAAGTCCTTGAAATAAGCATGTACTTTTAAGACATTGCAATATATTTTATCAAGTATGCTTGTGTGAAACCTGTGCTTAATGTGTTTTGGCATTTTTTTTTTAATATTAGGCCTATATGTGATAAGCATACTCTCATTTCCTCATCAATACATCTAATATTTGATCTGTTTTTCCATTTAATGTTGGTAAATACAGAAAATTATAATTCATTGAGGTATGATGTTGAGAACTGCAATAGAATATTCAGTACTTCACTAGCTATTGAAGGATTTTATATGATGAAAATCCAAAATTGATTATTGGGCATCTCTTTTGTGTTTGATTTTTAAGATGTCCCTCGCGGCACTTAGGTTAAAGGATTACCACCGATTCCTGTACGCAAATATCACTATAGCTAGTTCTCACATGCTTTAGGAAGGGTTATTCTAAGATTTTATATCAACCATTCAGAGAGAGAGAGAGAGAGAGAGAGAGAGAGAGAGAGAGAGAGAGAGAGAGAGAGAGAGAGAGAGAGAGAGAGAGAGAGAGAGAATTACTGATTTAAATCCCTTGAGGAAGGGAAAAGGGAAAGAATTATCCATTCCTTTTTAAAGATTAAGGAAATGAGCATCCAGTTTAAAATATCATGCGACAAAGAGTTGACTCAGACATGGGAGCCACGTACCTATCCGTAGTTTTTTTTAAATAAAAGTTTTTATATTAAAAAAATCATAAATTTCTTTTTCATTAACTTGGGGCAGACCTGGCAACCTTTCAGGGTGCACCAGTGTGCCTGGGCACACCGGTTGAGAAACGTTGGTCTGGATCTTCCACCAGGTGGAGTTAAACCAGAAGAGCAGGAAATTGACGACTTTCGTCACCCCATGGGGAAGATATCAGTACTGATGCTTCCCTATGGGCCACTTCCCTGCCTCAGATGCCTATACCCAATGACTTTGTGAGGCCATAAAAGATGTCTTCCACGAATAGAAATGCTTGGACAACACTCTGCTACATGACAACAGTGTAGAACAGGCTTTTTGGCATGCTTACAGCTTCCTGGTCACCTGTGCAGAGAATGAGTCACTCTCAAACCAGAGAGTCAGGTTCTGCAAACGAGGGGTGGAGTTTGTGGGCTTCCACCTAGGATGGGAATCCTATTAACCCACCAGAGAGTGCCTCTCTGCCATAAGAAAGTTCTCCATACCTACCAGCCCAACCATCACAAACATTGCATCATGGCATGGCTTCATGAACCAACTGGCCCCCTTCCTGGCTATGGTGCCGATCTTGGATCCTGTCAGGTAACTTTTGAATAAACTGATGGGCAAGCGGGTGTACTGGGATGACCAGCTTGAGCTGAAGTTCTGACAGGGGCAGGATATCATCTGCCAGTTGGCAAAGGACTTACTTATCTACTATGAAAAATTCTGCCCTACTGTGCCAACTGCCAACTGGAGCAGAGAAGGCACCTGTTGTTTTAGATTCTCCACCCACGGATGGGTGGAATTGGTCATGGAGGACACGTAGGGCGGTTGCCAGCCAGCACAGGCCCCGACCCCCCACTGTGGTACCCAGCCACAGCAGTAACCTCCCCAGTAAACAGCTTAAACTTTCTTGCCTGGACGAGGCGCGATCCGTCGACCTCGCGAATGCGAGGCCTAGCGCATTACCACTCTACTAGCCAGGAGGCTAGAAGGCACCTGCTTTGTCATTTTACAGTAGTACTGCTGACATACCTCCACAGATACACCCTTCTGTTGCAAATGAGGATGGCACCTGACTCTGTTAGGTAGCTGTCACCTAACCTCCGAGGAAGTCAGGTACACTGCAGTAGAGAGGGAAGCTCTTGCGGTCACCTGGTGCCTCCACAAAGTAAGACTATTCCTGTTGGGTTGTCTGACACCCACACTGGTCACCGATTATCACCCCTTGGTGAAACTCTTAAGAGACCAGGACCTTGTAGATGTCGTCAACTCATAGATATTCTGCCTCAGGGGGAAGACTTTTCGATGTAAGCTTACCATTAAGTACCTGTGCGGCAAAAGGAATTCTGCTATGGACTTCCTCTCCAAGTACCCCGCCTTATGGATTTACAGGATAACTACCAAGGAGACGACCTAGTAGTAGCCATGACGGTGGCTACTGTGGTGGCACTAAGTCAGGAAATCGGCGTCATCATGGTTGAAGATAGTGTCTCGAGTGCAACCACAGTGGACCCCGTCTAGCAACTACTTGTAGCTTGAATATTTGTTGGCAGTTGGCCCCCCAAAAATGCAGGAATTACCAAGTCTCTGCCCTTTCCATGGCATGAGAAACATATTAGCCTAGGCCCAGGACCTGGTCACGTACACTTACGAGCAAAGTTACATACGCCTGGTTGTCTCAGAGTCCCAGAGTCACAAGACTGCAGCAAACTTACATGCAGGTCATCAAGGACTAGACTTAATACTAAGATGAAACAGACAGACAGTATATTAGTCTCTCATTGAGAAGGACCTTTAACACCACAGGTCTACCTGCATCTCCTATAACATCCACACACCATCCTCTCTGCCCCAGGCTCTAATTTGGCCCCTTCCCCCCGAATACCTCTTTCATTAGATGGTGGTAGATCTTTTTTATAGCTCGAGGGACATGTGTATCTGGTGTATGCAGATAGACTCATAGGTTGGCTGGAGATCCCACATATCCTCAGTGGTTCCTCCTCCAGTAAAATCATTGCCAATCTATGAGGATTCTTCACCCGGTGGGTGGCACTGGAGCAGTTATCAACAAATGGCAAAACTAACTTAGGGAATGAGGAAATGCTAGCCTTCCTCAAGAGATGGCGGGTCTCAATCTGCCTATCCTCCGTTCACTATCCCTAATCTAATGGCAGAGATGAAGTCGCCATGAAGTTGGCTAAATGAATTATTCACTTGGAGACAGACAAGTCGTCCCAGGCTCTCCTCAAGTACCTAGATAAACTTCTGCAAAGCATGTGCAAGTCCCTTGCACAGCTGACAACAGGAAGACAACTCAGAGTTGGCATGCTGATGGCAAGATAAAACTTCAGAGGCAGTAGGTACTGGCTTTTCACTCTCCATCAGCATGATCTTCAAAAGGCCCTCTCTGGGGACACACATAAGTTCCACCCAGGACAAGTCACACTCCAGCTAGAGCCTCTGCTTGTGGACTCTCATGTCAGAATACAGGATCCCTCCTCGAAACAATGGGACAGAACAGGGGACATTATGGTGGCACACCCACATCAACAATATATCGTCAGACTAGACAGAAGCGGCAGGGTATCTATATAAAATCGAAACACTTGCAACAGTTTTAGGCGACGCCCTCCAACATACCCCTGTTAGTCCATGGAAGTGAAAATCAGCTAGCTATCGCTTGATCACCCTCGCACATATGCTCACTTCCCACCCCCCACCAACAGAGTGCCAGACACGTGCCACCACAAAACCCTCCCCCCACTGATTTGGTTATTATGTGTGGAATGATATATATATCTCTCTTCTCGAGTGTTTATAAACTAAAATTCTGTGTGTGTTGTTCTTTATATTTATCATCATTAATATTAGAATTTTTTTATATTGCCTAATATTATCATAGTTACATATATATAATCTTGGGGGGGGGATGTTGAGTTATTATTTGCTTAACTGTACAACACGTTCCCGAATGAGTGTCATTGCATCTTTCGCACCTTTTCCGTCTCTTAGTCATGTTTCACCTCCCATGTAATAAAATTATGTTCATCTATCTCGAGAATGATGGCAGTGTTGCCTGATTAGCTGTTTCCTGGCTAGATTATGCCGAATTTGGCCGAGTCTAACCAGAAAATATTGCTTTTAGCCGATAGCCGGAAACAGCAGCCGAAACCCTCACAAAATTAGCCATTTTTTAGCCGATTTCCTGTAATAAAGAAAACATCGTGTAAATGGAATATTCCTTTTTTTATAAATTGCTAAATTATGGAATAAATAATAGTTCAGAATGTTTTAGGTAAGAGACAAGGATCACGCAAAGAGCAAGAAACACCAAGTGAACAGTACACCATTTTCTTCTTCCTGACAAGTAAAGATAAGTTTTCCCAAGGTTGAAAAGTCTCGTAAAGTGGCTCGACTGAAGCCCATTTGGCACTTTTCAAAGCTAAACATTGTGCCATAAGCTCATGTGATCATCTAGTATACGTGGTTAAAAAATGTTTCAGTAATAAAACTTCAGCAGAAGTTGCAATGCACAGAGCTTGTGCACTGCAATAATTAAACACGTTCTGATGCCCCATTTTGTTTCCAAGCTGCAAGAGGACATAGGTGACAGGAAGTACAGTATATTACTGGATGAATCCACAGATATTGCCGTTCATAAATACCTGGGATTAGCTATACATTACTTCAGTGCACATTCACAGACACTAGTGTCTACTTTTTTGCACCTTGCACCACTACAACAATGTGATGCAAATGGCATCGTTGATGCTCTGAAGTCATCTTTACATGCATATGGACTTGACTTACAGAACATTATTGGTATTGGAACTGACAATGCTAGTGTGATGGTTGGAATAAGCAAAGGAATTTACAAGCAACTAAAAGAGGAAGTTCCTTCTTCAGTGCATATTCGCTGTATATGTCATTCAGTCCAGTTAGCTGTATCACACGCAAGTTCTGTAACCATGCCAAGGAAGCTAGAATTTCTCGTGAGTGAGACCTATGACTGGCTTGCCAGATCCTCCTCAGGGCAGATGGCATACAATAACTTATTCAAACTCATAAATTATGGACATGAGCCTCATAAGATTGCACAAATCTGCCAGACCCTTTAGCTATCTATTGCGTCTGCAGTGCAAAGGCTATGTGACCAGTGGTTGGAGCTGAAAACGTATTTTAGTTTAACAAGAACGTCTGAAAAGTGCTACAATTTGGAAATGTTGCATGCCATGTACGGTGATGAATTCAACCATGCCTACATGCTTTTTCTTAAGTCTGTCTTAAGTGAGGTTCAGAGAGTGAACAAAGCATTTGAATCTTACAACCGCGACCCCTCAATATTATTAGATGATTTGACACTGCTGATTGAAACTCTAGTAAACAGAGTGATACTACCATCTAACCAGCATCGCATAGATCACTTTACCTGTAACCTGGACGACTATGTGTTCCCCAAGGTGTATCTTGGGTAAAAACTGAGAAACTGTTATCAGACTTACCCAAGCATATATCTGCGAATCTAGAGGGAAAATTACGGGCACAATGATAAAATTTTCTGCTAACTCTTATCAAAGAACTTCGCCAAAGGCTCCCGGACAATGTGCGAGTGTTGATAACCATGTCACTGTTCAGTGTTGGAAGTACTCTGCATGTGGTAAAAGACTCCATTGCCCCTCTCCTTGAATTATTAAATGTTAGTGCAGAGGATATACAAAAATTGAACTCCAGTGGTCAAATATAACTCTCGTAAATTGGTGTGAAACAAAATACACTGTCAAATTTTGGGCCGAGGTTAGCGGTTACAAAGATGCTTCAAACCAAAACCCTTACCATGAACTGTCATCTGCTGCTCTAACAGTTCTAAGTTACACTCCTGTGACCATTTCCACTTTACCTCATTTTTTAATAGCTGGTGTAAGGGATGAGCTATTGTTGCTAAATCTTTAATAAATATTGCATAGAATGTTACTAATCCAAGAAATGATTGCAACTCTTTAACATTTGCTGGTACTTTAGCTTCCCATACTGCTTTTATCTTATCTTTTGTTTTGTGAATGCCATTTTCATCTATCACAAATCCTGAATAATTTACTGATGATTCAATAATAGACATTTATTCTTGTTTATTTCCTGTTTTTTTTTGCGATTTATGGTTACTTGAGCCTGATTTATTAGGTTGTTTATACTGCATTACTTTATTTACACTTCCAGACTGAGGTTTTTGATAATTTTCCTCAATCCTTTTATTTTGAACTCGAGACTGTTCATAAGCTCTTGCAATTTCCAACAACTTTTGGAGATTCAAGTCTTTAGCTTGTAATAGCTTTTCTCTAAGCTCACTGAATTTGCATTTACAAATGACTAAATCGACTATTAAGTCTTCCTCAGAGTTATGGGTATCATATTTGCAAAATTTACTTTGCTTCTTTAATCTTGTGACAAACATATCTATACTCTCATTTTCTCGAGACTCAAGTGCCATGAATACGCTACGTTCGTACCTGATATTTTCACTGGGGTTAAAATAGTTCCCTAATGCTTCTACAGCTTTATTATATGTATTATCCTCAGGGGTTAGTGTTTTAAATATATCCTGAACCTCAGGGCCTGCTATGTGCAGTAGGACGCTGACCCTCTGCTTGTCGGTTTTCGTGGCCAAGCAATCCAAATAGATTTCAAATGAATCAATATATTTCCTCAAATGTGCCACTGTTCTAGGGTCACATTCAATAGAAAAATGAGGTGGTGCTGGTATTTGAGAAGTCATTCTTGTGCCTTTATTTATTATAGGCTTAGCCTAATTACTTTCCTTTAACTATCTTTTTCTTATTATATAATTATCTTCATCTTAATCCAGGTACTGTATAACCTTTACTACATAATATACATGCATGTAACTAAAAATTACTTAGCTTATACACATTCATAAAATTATATTGACGAATGTTTTCTTTCCGTCTGCTGCTGAGGGTTCTTTTGCTGGCTGACGTAAGAAATTATCGGTTATTATTATCGTTCCCCTCACAACTCTTTCTTCTGAGTTCGTTCATCTCGTCGTCCAATAATGTGTTTCTTAACTGCATGAATGATAATAATCTTGTAGATATCTTTTATGTTGCCGAGTGTAGGCCTCTTTATTATATGTGTTAATATATCACATATCCCATTTTCGTCACAGATGACTTAGGATTAATAAGAGGTATATAAAATACTCCGTCCTCAACAGGGTTTATTATGTAGAAGTTAATAATATGGTACATAAATTTACGACTAATCAAATTACAAGAACAAATGAGAATCTACTTAGAGGGATCAAAACCATAAGTACTTTACATAGAATCAAATATAAAAGAATTACATCCTATACAGGTTTCTTTCAAGTCATACTCTTTGTACTTAAGAATATTATTTATTTGCTTATAGAAAGCGGTAAAAATGGAGAATATCTTTGACAAAATACATAACTGCTTAAATACATAACACTAGTACTGGACCATCTTATAGGAATGTAAATTTGACTGAATTTAGGACGGCTGTAGAGGAGTGTCCTCCTCCTGATATTAATGGTCATGAAGACGTGAATGTTTCTTTGGTAGTAGACAATGCTTGTAAAATAATAAACTCTGTGGCAAAAGCTAACCTAAGCAGTCCTAATGAGGGTCTTAATTTATGGGAGCAGGGACAACCAAGATGGAAAAGACTGTTAGCGCTCTATTAACTGGAAGGGTGAACCATCAGAAGAAACAACTGAGGGGCCAGATGATTCCCAGTTCAAAACGCATTTTGAAAACTTGTTGAACCCGACAGTAGAAGTTGTACATGATGATCTAGATGTAGACTCAGCACCGTACATTCCCTTGTTAGATGACCCCTTTACATATAGGGAATTAGAGATAGCATCACATAAACTAAAGAAAAACAAGAGTAATATCGGGATTTGCCCCTTTCTGTTCTCATCATTACCTGTAACATGGCTAATATTTTTTTCTGACAGTATTTAATTTGGTATTTTATTATGCGAGTTATCATGCTTCATGGTGCAATTGTAAACTAATTACTTTATTAAAGAGTGGCGACAGATTTGACTGCGGAAATTACCGTGGTATTAGTATCATGAATACTTTAGCTAAAATTTATGATATACTTCTCATGGTTAGGTTAAGTTTGTGGTGTTCAATCGATAAGTGTCAGTCTGGGGGTCAAGAAAACAGGGACTGTATTGAACATATTGTATCTCTTCGCTTGTTGATCGATTATGCACTTTGGAAAAAGAAGAAATTATATTGTTTATTCATACATTTTAGTAAGGCTTACGACCAAGTGCCTCGTGATAGGATGATTAAACATCTGAAGTCAATGGGATGTGGTAGAAAGATGCTTTTGGCATTATATGGAATATATAAATTTACAAAAAATATTCTTAAGTCAGCAATAATATCATCTTCTATTGGGGTAAGGCAAGGGGCACTAAGTAGCTGTCTCTAATTTATCATCTACATTGATAAAATTATTAAAATGATTAAAGAAAGGATAGGAGAGGATGGATACTTGGGAATGTTACACGCTTTATTGCTGATGGATGACACAGTCATCTTGGCGACGTCTCGGATTATGTGCTACAGGAAACTTATGATCTTAACTGAATACTGCTCTGAATATGGCATGGTTATTAATGAAAAAAAGACTAAGTTTTTTGTGGTAAATGGTAATGAAAATGATAGGGAACCTTTCATCATGGATACCTTAGTTATCCAGTATTGTCCTAGATATCTATATTTGGGGCATGGCTTACAGACTTGGGAACTATGGAGTCAGTACTAGCAGTTCATGTAACTTCAACTACTACATCATTTAATAAGTTTCCTGTGTTTTGTGCTGCAAATACCACTATGCCTTTTCTGTATAAGATGAAAGTTTTCAATGCTGCCCTTACTGCTTCTCTGCTGTATAGTTCGGAGAGTTGGTTAACATCTAATGTAAAATGTATAGAACAATTATATAATAAATTAGTCAAGTGTCTGTTGGGTGTAAAAAGCACTACTCCACCTTCCTTATGTTTGGTTGAAGTGGGAATAAACACCTGTCATAATGAAATCAAGAAAAGAAAAACATTTTTGAGGTCAAGATTTAATAACATAAATCACGATGAACCATTTCATTTGGTATTTGGCCTGTGCAAGCGAGAAAATACTCCAGGTTTTAGAATGCTGTCACGTTGTTTGGAAGGTGAACTGAATGGATTTACGATGGAGCAACTAAATAACAGATATGCTGTAAGCCAGACAGTGTTAGTAACTTTGTTAATTACCGATCTGAGCTTAACTCTGGTCTTGATGCGCATAAGATATACAAAAAGAGTGGATATATACCTGATTATTTAAGAGTATCCTTTACCAGATTGAGATTAATGTCTCACAGCTTAAAGATAGAGACAGGAAGGTGGAGTAGGTTACCCAGAGAGGCTAGAGTATGTAATTGTAATAATATTGTAGTACAAGATGAATATCACGTTTTGCTGGAGTGCCCTTTATCACAACATATTCGTGAAGCTTATAATCAATTAGATTTTACTTCTTTGGATAATTTGCTGAATGAAGATTTTCATTAAGTAGGTTTATGTAAATATGTTAATGAGGTTTTGAAATTATTTTCAGGATGTTGAATGTATTATTAGATATTGATGTATGAGGTAACACGTATTAAGTTGAATATATTGTAATGTTTTTCTTGATGGACAAATAAGTGGTGATATTTTTGGTATCTACATGTTTTTGATTATTTATTTTCATTGTCTTTGTAATTCATTGTATTATAAAAAAGACAAAAAGAAATTGTAATTCTTGTTTGTCAATAAACTACTACTATTATGGGCTGTAATTCCCTTGTAAGGGCGTGACTGAGTAACAGGACAATCCATTCACCATTCTCTCATTGCTAACACATCCTTCTTTTTTTTTCTTACCAGAACCAACTTAATTTGTCCCATCCTTTCGTCAACTTTTATGACATGCTGGGGAGCATGGGGTTATATTCTCGTCTCATGTCTCAGGAAGTGGAAAAAAATTTAGAGTAAAAGAATTGAATTCTGAGAGGTGAAGGAGGCTCACCTCCTAACATCGATCCATGACTTTTACTTGTATTTCTGATTACAGAGCATAATAAAAAAATTTAAGAATTATCATGATGGTCAAATATTTTTTTCAGTCTTGATAATGATTTCTGGTACTGTCAGTAGAGTGACTACAACAACCAAAGAAATATAAAGTAATATAAATGTATGAAATCTGGACCTTTTCGCTGCTCTAAAACCACACTCTTTTGCTCAGCCATATAAATGCACTTCATAGATTTAAGAAGGCCAAGCTTATGCCTCAAGAGATCCCAGAGTTTGGCTTAAAGTTTTTTGGTAAACTCTGGCACGATCATCTGTTCTTGCTTGTTGCAAAAATACAGGTAGCGGATATTACGTCAGCGTAAGTTATACACCTCTTAATCCATATTCATTTTCTTTCTTACGTGCCTTTTACCCTCCAGAATGGCAAAGTAAGGCCTCCTATAGACAAACAAACAAACAAACAAACATTTATTTCCATTTTGTACAATGGTTATTCAACATTAATAGTAACTTATAAGTAGACATGTAATTAAACAAATAAATAAGAGGGTTAGACATATAGTTAAATTAAATGTAGCTTTCATAGAAAATAATAATGCTGTAATAAAAATGTTAACAATAATGTTAATAATAAAGTAGTAAGTATGCCACTAAATACAGGATCGTTATTATCGGCATCATTTCCATATTTGTTTCCTTACAATGAGAATAATTAGTTCTTGATGAGCAGCAACTATTTGTCCAAAAGAAAACTATATAGTTTGCCTTTGAAAGCTGTGAAGGAGGATGCATTTTTAAGATGCTCTGGAATATTATTCCAGAGTGTTGGCCCTTTGATAGTGATCATCTTTGAACCTGCTTCTGTGTTTGTTCTGTGAATAAAGAGCTCACTGCTCAGTCTTGTGTTGGTTCCCCTTATATCCCTGACTGTTTTTAAATCAAATAGCCAGCTAGGATAATGATGGTCCAAAATTTTGAATACAAAAAATAAATAGCATAAGCAACCTTATTTTCTGCCCGCAGCCACCCAAGTTTATTGAGAGCTGGTGTGATGTGGTCATATTTTCTTATTCCTCCCAGGGCAACTCGAGCTGCAAAATTAATAAGCTTCTGTATTCTGTTTATCTGAGTCTTAGTGGTAGCTCCCCAAACAGTTGTGCAGTAATTAATGTGACTTAGGGCTAGAGATTCAACAACAGTTATTCGAGTGGTAGTCTCAAAATTGTCTTTTATACGTGATAAGTACATTAATGTTCCTGTAACCTTTTTGCATACTTTATCTATGTGGGAATCAAACAACATGTGGTTATCAAAGTGAATTCCTAGGTTTTTGACTGTTTTGCTAGGTGTGATAATATTGTCGCAAAAATTAATTGTTGTGTTTTCTGGAATTTGTGCTATGTGGAACCTTGAACCAATAAATATGCACTGTGTTTTGCTTTCGTTAATTAACAGCCCAATTTCTTGGAAATAGGTTTTAATTTTTGACAGAGTGTTTTTTGCTCTTAAAGTTAGCTCTGGGAGATTATTAATATCACCACTAAGGAGTAGTTGAGTGTCATCTGCATATTGTACGACTAGACAGTCAGAAATGAAAGAAGATAGATAATTTATGTAAATGGAGAAGAGGATAGGACCAAGTACTGATCCCTGTGGAACACCAAATGATAAATTTTTTGGTACAGAGATAATGTTGTTAAGACGTATGGACTGTTTACGATTAGATAGATACTCGCTAAACCAGCTTGGATCAATATTTAAGTTAATACATTTACTTAAAAGAATTTCATGGTTTACACTGTCGAAGGCTTTGATAAGTCTAATAATATAAGCAAAGATATTTTTTTCATATCTATATTATTATATATACTATTCGTAACTTTAAGCAGCGCAGTTTCCGTCGAGAGTTTTGGTCTGAAACCATGTTGGCTAATCGTTAGTAGTCTATTTGATTCTAAATATGACATAAGTTGGCATGCAACAATTTTTTCTAATATTTTAGAGAAAATGGGTAGCAGGGAAATGGGACGATGGTTTGTCACATCTTCTCTGTCCCCCTTTTTATGCAGAGGTATTACATGTGATATTTTCCAAGAGTCAGGAAACTTTTTAGTAACAATGGAAGTGTTCATAATAGTTAGAATATAGGATGCAATCATGGGTAGAGCATCTTTGATTAACTGAAATGGCATACCATCTGAACCATAAGAGCCAGAGTTTCTTAGGCTCTTTATGGTAAGAATTAGGGTAGCACAATCGATAGGATTTATCTTGAAGTACTCTCTTGTGTTTTCATTGGAAGAATTGTCATTTAAGCAATTACTCATATTCACTGAGTTGATGTTTTCTTGAGTTTTTTCATATGTATTTTTGCCAACGTTAGCAAAATAGTTATTAAAGTTATCTGCTTTGTCTTTCAACTCCGTAATATTTTCATAACTTTCTGAGGTACTCTTTTAATTTGGTATCATGCTTCTTATCACTTTCCATGTTGCTGCTGTATCATGTCTAGAGTCATTAAATTGTTTTTTGTAAAAGTCTTTTTTACTTACACTGATGAGAGATCTGACACGTTTCTTTTCGTTTTATAACGTTCTCGGAGAGTCATATCATATCTATTCATTTTTAGCTCTTTTTGTATTTGATTTCTGATTTGCATTGCCTCTTTGATGTCATTAGTTAGCCAGGGGGCTGAGGGGCGGGTTATTTTTCTTGTTACAATGGGTGCACAACTATCTAAGCGTTCAAGGAAGACTTTTGTTAAAATCTCAACCTGCAAATCGACGTTATCTGTGTATTTAATTCTATTAAGTGCATTTGTGTTGTTGATTAATGTTTCACAAAAGATATCAGGGGAGTAATTTTTTAGACACCGGAATGTCTTGAGGAGAGGCTTCCTTTTGGGCTTGTTTATGTTTAGCATAGCAATGTTCAGCTCGTGGTCTGCAATTGGGCAGGGAACTACGTCCCAATAGGGTATACTTTCCACTTTAATTGTTATTATCAGATCTATAAGAGTCCTAGAATTGGGGGTTATGCGGGTCGGTTTTGTCACTATTTGTGTTAACTTCACAGCGTTGATCACCCTTTTCATTTTGTTATCTGCTGAGAGCAAGTCATCATTAAAATCACCAAGTATGTATATGGGTTTATGACACACACAGATATTTCTGAATGTTTCTAGCAGATGATTGAATGAACTGGTAGGTGCTTTAGGGTGACGGTAAACACACCCTACAATGAAAGATGGAAGTTTCTGATACTGCACAGTGATCCATAAATCTTCGAGCTCCTCAGTTTTTTTCTAAACCTGTGGTTATTTCTGATGCACTAAGATAATTTCTAACATAAATACAAACCCCACCCCCTCGGCCATGGTCATTGCGAAATATTTTAAACTCTGGGATATTCACATATTTATTTTCAGTTGTAGGAGGAAGCCAAGTTTCACTTACATAGAGGATGTCTATGTTGTAGTCTTTTGTTAGCATTATTATTTCCTCAAAATGAGCGAGCAGGGACTGAGCGTTCACATGTACTAATGTTACAATCTTACCATGTTTCATTGGGGTGGTATCCATAGTCATAGTTGTAGTTTCAACTGTGTGATTCTGCTGGGAATTCGTCGTTGTAGTGTGTTCTGGGGTTAGCCCATGGATCCTAGTGTCTGTACCTGCCGTTGGATGTGTAACGCTGGTTTGAGTACGTGCCGTGGTATGATCGGGCCTTCCCAAAGTTTGTATGCCTAGGTGAGTGTCTAGGGTTGTAAGAGCCATCACTCCAGGAGAAGTCTCTTGTGCGTGGACGGCGATAAGAGAGGTTTGTATCGTGTCTCTTTCTGTAGTCTCGCGTATAGGGGATTGTTTCATTAGCTCTTTGCTGCTTATTTTGGTATGACTGTAGTTTGGGATATTTTGTAGAATACCCAGGTTGTGTCCATTGTTTGCCCCCACGAAATGGCTGGACAATTGAGCCTGTAGCCCATTGATTCAGTTTGTAAGGCACATATTCAAATCCTTTCGATATCGTTATTGCGAAAGAAACCCTGTTTGGTTTGCGAGAAAGCTCCTTAATCAAGACTTCTTCAGAAGGAATGCCTTGATTTGTCAATGTATTACGTATCTCTCTCAAAGGGGTTGCCAGGAATGCGAATATATATATGAGCTGTAACCCTTGCACTTGCATTATTGGGCAACTGTGGCTGTGGGGGAGAGGACTGCGATGGAATGTTATGAATAGAGACTGCTGCTATTTTGTCTTTTCTGTTTTCTTCATTATTTTGCAGCCTATTGCTGGGTTGGTTATTTGTGCTGGAAGGTGTAATTTGGTTGTCCTGGTTAGTGATAGTTGCTGTGTTGTTAGGAGTAGTGGAGATTGACTCTATATCTTCTTCGCTGTTTTGCAACTCTTTACCAGGTTGGTTGTTTGTGCTGGGAAGAATCTTGTTCTGGTTATTGCCTGTTGTTGTATTGTTAGGAGTAGTGGGGAAGGACGCTGTTGTTTCATCACTATTTTGTAACCTGTTACTGATTTGATTATTTATGCCAGATGGTGTATTCAGGTTGTCTTGATGACTATCACTTTTATCTGGATCTACCGCTTCTTCACTACCACTGTCACATTCGTCTCTTAATGCACTGAAGGAATTGTGAGTAGAGACAGAAAACCTAGTTTGCAAAACCTGAGGTTTGTTGATAGAAGGGACATCATCGTTGTTAGGTGACAGCACTGAACTGAGAGGTGGAGATGTTTCTAATAGGAGTTTCAGCCTAGAATTATCTCTTTTAAGTATGACAATGTCAGATTCTAGCAAACCCACCTTGTGTTGTAAGGCTTTCACCTTTTCAGCATCTGCTTCCAAAATTTTCACCTTATCTGCAAGACTTTCTATCATTTGATGTAGGTCTCCTAGGTCGTGTGTTTTTTTAGACTCGATAGATTTTACAACCGAAGTTTGAGGTTGAAAGAGTTTGTCAAGTTCACCATTCATTGAGATATTCAGGACACTTGCGCTAAAAGTTATTATGTTTGTAATTATCTCTTTTTTTAATCGTTTTTTATGATGTGTTTACCACTGTATTGGGGAAAGAGTTCCACTACCTTCGAAAGCAAAAGTTGACTTGTTTTGTACAGAGTGGCTTTTTTAATTTTTTCCAATTCCCTTCTGATGTCCTCACGTGAATATACGAATATTCTGTCCAGAGATGATATAAACACTTCGGGAAAATTATCAGTATTTACACACGGAAGGTCAGAAAGGTCAACATTTTCCGATGAGGACATTCTGGTGTGAATGGGAGGGAAACTGCGGTATGAGGGGAACTGCAGGTTCACCTAAGAAAGGTCCTTTTTAGGTTAGTCGCAAGAGGTTGTGGTTGAAATCGGTAACACTGGGAGAGACCCTCAACGGTTTCTGATATGTTTTAAGATTATAATGAATTTTCTTTGTATCTTTTTAAACACTAATGTTGTAATAATCACTCTAACTTAAATTTGAAGATTTATATTTCAGTATGCTTTCGTTAATTTTATAGCTGTGCATTTAAACTTAGTCACTTGAAAAACGCAATATTATCGGGAGTTCAAT